>WNNJ02001238.1:0-11301 GCA_012934845.2 Pomphorhynchus laevis | reverse complement strand
AAGTGGTAGAGTCGAAACGGCAAATGCAGCCATGTCCAGAGGGTCACCTTGAGTGAAACTCTTTTGAAAATATCGGATCAATACTAGTAAACATTGTTGATGACTTTACGTATAAGTTCCCTAGTATTGTTTCCAGAGACGGTCAAATGAATTTTATGTTTTCTAATGTTAGACGTCGATTTACGGAATTAAAAGCGTTTGTTGCATCCACGGCCAGTAAGCCAAAGTCACCCCGAGAGTGAAATGAATCTGATAAGGAATGAACAACGAATTCTATTCCGCTTCTCTGTGATGCGCACAATTGCACAGTTCCCATTACATCCTGAATATAGTTTCTAATTTTTCCTAAAACGACTTTGCTAATTCTACAATTCTTCCTATCGTTGATAATCTCGTTTTCCTAGGCTTCCATTTTGACAACCGACTTTCACTTAAACCTTTCGTTAGAGATAAAGTACGCTCATCTACCTTGATACTCCGCAACCTTCGTCAAGTTCGTAGATTGATCGATTTCCCTTCTTGTATGACTCTCATATCATCTCTCTTTTTTTCTAGACTCGATTATTGTCTTAGTCTATTTTCCAACTCACCTAAATCCACTCTTCTTCCCCTACAACGCATCGTCAACGCAGCTGTCCGAATTCTCCTCCGTCTTCGTCGTTTTGATCACACATCCTACCATCTTGCTTCTCTCGATTTGCCTACAATTTATTGTCGTGTTCAAATTCGTCTTCTTATCGTTGCTTTCCGCCTTGTAACTTTTCATACCCCTTCATTTCTCAACCTTCCTTTTCTTGATAATTCCCGTCCTGTTTACTGTTCCTTGCGTTCCTGTAATTCCCTTCTTTTACATGTCCCAAACTACTCTACCTCCTTTGGACTCCGCTCCTTCCTGGTGGCTGCTCCTCTATCGTGGAATCATCTGCCCATTCATATACACCAATCAACTTCCCTGCAGTGCTTCAAACGACAAATCCGATCCCATTTTAACAATTTAACTGCTTGACTTTCTCATTTTTGTTTGTGGACTTGTAAGCGTACAGCTTGTACGCATTTGCCACATTAAATAAATTTGTATTATTATTAATTATCCGTCGTTCCACTTGTCCCACGCCAATTGGTCGTATACCTGCAGTCTTTTTTATAGCTATAAGTCTACTCGCTACAAACGCACGCAAACTGTTAGGATGGATATGCTCTGAAGCTAATCGTATTGCAAATTCCGCTAGTGATGTTGCTAACTTCTTAGATTGGATACCGAATCCAGTTAACATTCTCTTTCACATTATTGCATTTAAGGCTGAATGTCCAGTGCCTCCTTGTGTTCTCTTTGCTGCTGCTATTATTTCGTCTGCGTCTATAGAATAAAATATGACTGAATGATGACTAGTTACTCCCTTAACAAAATCCGATAGAATGGCGCTCTGATCTATTTCAGCAGGGTAAGGGTGTAATTCTGCTAGCTTCTCTATTACAGTATGTGTACCAACTTTCGAATCGGGAGAAAGAATGGGTGAATCGTCTTTAAATTCTAGAAGTCTGGTTGCTGAAGCTACACGTCCATTATCCATTAGCCGAATGTAGTTTTTATGCCAATCAATCTTATTTGTTTTCACATTGCAATGTGATGTTGTCTGCAACATCAATGCTTCTTCATATACACTTATAAAGTCTTCCGCTTTCCAACTCTTTAAACGACGCTCAATAGTCTTTCTAGTGTAAGAGATCTTACGCGTTGGGATTTTTTGAAGGATACACTGTGAGAAAACCGTTGCTTTCATCAATGAGATTTGGCCATCATCTTTGTCATTTGCTATTAAATTGTAATAAGAAGATAGAATATCTATAAATTCGTTACTCGCCCTACATATAGGAAGTTGCATGAGGTTGGAGCGCTAATTACATACCTTATAATATATGTATTCAAAAGAAATACTGGGTGTTGCTATATTACTTACTGCCCTTGCTTGTGCTGTTGCATCGTTGTTTCGAAATGTGGATGAGGAATCTATTGAATATACGCATGAAATACAACTTCGGCTGATTTTGTTCGTAATCAATTGACTATTATCTTTATGAACTTGGTCGTTGAATATGCTAGTCGGATCTGTTTGTGTAGAATTTCGACATTGGATGGAATTCACTGGCTATGATCTGTAATTTCATTTAATTTTTTTTTAAATAATTTTTTTGTGAGCGGTCAAAACAGCCTTATGGCTATGATCTGTTTTTTTTATTTTCTTTAAATCATATATTTTTTTACAATAAATCAAATATCCCAAATGACAGAGTTTAAAATCAAAGGCTAATAATAATTATTGCAAGCAAACATTGGCTATCTCCTCTATTATTATTATTATTATGTAGACAACGTTACGAGCATAGCTCACAGTTGCTGACAAATCGATAGTCAAAATAAAAGAAAAAGAGAAAATCAAAAACAAATCAGTTAACAATTTAAAATAATCTGTCGTTTAAAGAGCTCCGAGTTCCCGCATTTACAATATCATCGCTTAAACGATTCCATGAATTTATTATTCGTTGTCCAAATTGAATCGTCCTAGAATGTACTATTCGTTGGCGACTAAGATAAAACGAGTGACCTCGCAAAATGTTCCGGCGGACAGTTCCTTGTCCGCCGGAACTGCTGCAAGTGTAATCGAGAAAAAAGCACGAGTAGAAAGCAGTCGATTTTGGCTATTTATAGTCAGAAATCTCGTCCCGTGATTTGGGCGGGGAATTGGTTGTTGCTTTCGCTTTTTTTCTTAAAGCAGGCGGTGACAAGATAATAAATTGTTGTAATCTATGTATCTAGTAGAGAAGATATATATTGTTTATATAGTATCCTCAAAGATGACTTTGAATCATAATTCAAGAGCCTCCTATTCTCATGACGTTTTGTCAATGTGATAGCTTATTGAATAATAAGGCAATGCAGCATATAAATCATTTGTATTGTGACCTAATAGCCGATTTATATATAAGTCAGTATACCAAAGTCTGAAAAGACCTGTAGTATGTTATCCGTATGATGTTTTTCTTGAAAATCTTTCTTCTGCCTTCGCTGTCAGACGAAGTGATATCGCGTGTGATTCTGAGTAGATATAATCGACACGGAAGACACGTAGCTATGTGGGAATTTAGCTGTGATGTCAGAAGAAAAGAAACAAGCAAAAAGGAGAGTTTAGTGATGTTACCATCTACTAGGAATGTCTGCCGGATTTTTATCCGTAGGTATCCAATGTATAGGCGTACCGTGCAATTCCTGTAAGAAAAGATTCCCCATTGGAACCGTTTTCGCTCTCCCTTTGAGCACTGAGTAGTATACACCTAAGTTATCGGTATATATCTCCGCGTCTGGGTATAGTTGATGACCACACCAGGCGGCTAGGAGCTCAGCCTCAAAAATCGGAAGTTCATATGGTAATTCATATGTGTGTACTTTCCCTTCTAAACCAACAATCCCAATTTGATTCTGGGTAGCATCCACAAAGATTTTTTCATGGCATGCTCTTTGTTGTTTAGGTAATTTCAGGGGCTCCTTATCAATGAGCCACTCCAAAAACCAGGACTGCCAAGGCTCATCCTGGTATAGGAGCTTATGCGCTGTGGAAAAGAAAGGCAGATAGTAGTTTATCAAACCTCTCAAACGCATCCCTTGGCGACTAGAGACTGGTGATTTCAAAATTCTCAAATACGCTACCGCCGCCCTAAAGCGTGATAATGCATCTGAGGTGATCTCAACACCATCTGTCGACCAAGTTCCCCCTAAGAAGGTAATCTTCTTACAAGGTCTAAGGATGCTCTTCTCTTGATTTAGAGAGAGATTTCCACATCTACAGAGAGCCAGAAGCTTCCGCACAGCCGACATGAGAACTGTCTTAGAATTGTGCGATAGGATCATATCATCAATATGAGTCCATGCTTCAACCCCTTGTTTTCGAGCGAAATGTGTTATGGCATTGCCAATCATTTGCGCCCAAAAGGGGCCCCAAGGTATTCCGAAAGGTACGACTTTGTAATGGTAGTATTTACCATTGTATTCAAACGCCGTTTTTATCCAATCGGACGGGCATAAAGGTATCTGGTAAAACATTGATTTAAAATCAAGTTTGATATACCAATCCTTACACACAATATGCTCCCTATCAAGAACTTGATATATCGATGGTAGATAGAAATCTGGGGTTTTACACCCATCCCATATCCTCCCGTCGTATATCAGTCTATAGGAGTCTTTCTTGGTAATCAAGAAGACCCTAGAGCAGTATTGTGGTTTCGTCCTTTTTGATAAAGGAGCGATTATACCCTTTCTGATGTGATATCGAATGGCCTTTGTAAGTGCTGGACTTACGTTTGATCGCCATCGATGCCAACTCGCCGGCATAGCTTCGATCCGTACTCCATTACGGAATATTGACCGAACATGACCAGGCGCCTGACTTTGTTCTAAAAGTCGAGGAATGTTAGCCACATCAGAAACCTCAGGATGTTGTTGGTACGATGTAGATCGTATCCGAACAATCTCTCCTAACAACGATCCAAGATCGATGTCTTCCAAGTCTCGTTCAATGAACATATCTTGGTGCGCCAGGACTATTGATGTGGGATCTTGCTGACTGAGTATGTCCAAATACTCGTTCACCGTCAGCCTTCCCTTCATCAATTGTATGAGATTCTGTTGCAGAACTGCATACTCGTCCTCTCCTGATATCTGATTAGCAATTTCTCTTATTGGCGGCCTGAATAAATCAGGTATCACCGAAAATATTGCATGCATCATCCCAGGGTCAGTACCTGTGGAGTGATGAATCAGATTCCTGACAGTTTCGGCAGGGAAATGAGCTATAGGGAGTTGACTACTATTTTGCTCAATACCCCTACCGCTCTGCCGCTCAAAGGTTTCAAATGCCCAGTCAAGAAGTAAATCTTGAGCTGCCCTTCGAGATTGCGTAGGGTACACGTTATGTACCCTAGGCTGATAAGCCCTATAAATAGCCTCTTCTTCCCAGTACTCATAATCCAATTGGATCTTTTCCTGGATGTCCATTACTAGAACATAGGCATAGGGCTCATCATTGGCGTCCGGCAAAGTGAGCGCCGATTCAGTTAGATGATCATCTAGCTCTGAACCCGTCCCAAGCAATGTATCAATTGCTGTTTGGAACTCCTGCACCGTATATGTGAGAGGGTTTGACGACCCTACACATAATTCCGGTTCATGCATCTGGTTAAGATGGCATGACGTAGGCCTGTCAATAGCCAGTTGTTCTAACTGGGCTATTGTTAAAAAAGTATGAGTACTTACATCTTTTGAATTGCCGATTGTAGAATTTCTTGAAAATTTTTCTTGAAAATCTTTCTTCTGCCTTCGCTGTCAGACGAAGTGATATCGCGTGTGATTCTGAGTAGATATAATCGACACGGAAGACACGTAGCTATGTGGGAATTTAGCTGGTTCATAAAAATATCGTCAAACAGAAAATAGTAAAATATATAAATTAACACGATAATATTAAAAACAAATTTAAGCTAGATTACTATAAAAATAAAATAAAACAGAAAATCGTAAAAAAATAAATTAAAATATTTTGAGATATTAAAATATTTTATATAAAAGTTATACCTCGTTGCATAGTTTGAGTCTCTTTATTACGTCTTAGTTCGATTCAAATTCTAACCAACTATACCCAGTTAGAAATGTTTCAAACTTTGTCGAATATAAAAATATTTTATAATTAATACTTAAAGAAGGTATATATCTAGATATGAACATTAAATTAACATTAACTAAAACTACTATTAATTTATATCGTAAAGATGACATATTTAAATTTACAAGAAACATATTTTTGCATGAGCATTCATGCATACCATATAATATAAAATATAATACATTAAATAATGAAATTTTAAGAATTGCAACAATATGTAATGATATTGGCTTTCTTCAAAATCATTTAAATAATTTAATAGATACATATTTTAAACGAGGTTACTATAAAAATATCATCAAACAGAAAATAGTAAAATATATAAATCAACACAATAATATTAAAAATAAATTAAAAATCATTAGCGGAAAATTTTTATGGATGAATAATAAATAATATGCTTTGTATTTAAATAAGATGCACTAAATAATCAAATTTCATCAGAGGAAATACATTATTAGCATGTATTCGGCCCGTCTGCTATGTTGGGTCTAGGAATAGCGGCCGAAACCTAATAGAATACCAGTTCCTGCTTAAGATCTCTAATCCTTATTCTTATATATTGTCTGTTATTTTTTATTCAATTCATAAAAATTGACTTTTATTAAAAAAATCAATTTTAAATTTAAATTGATATTAATTACATAAAATCTTAATATAATAAGATTATATATATTATATGATTATATTATAATCATAAAATCATTTATTAATTAAAAAAAGGATTTATTTTAACGTGGCAAATGCGTGCCTGGTGCACGCTGACATGACCGCTAAGAAAAAAAAAACAAAAAAAGTCTAAATCATGTGTCGAGAAGGTGGGACCAGAGGAGGTATTTGAATGTGATAAAAGAGGGAGCGCGGCGGACGTCGAGAGGGAGCTTATTCCAAGCGAGGGGGCGGCGACGAGGAAGGATTGGAGACTGTAGTTGTTAGAGTAATTGGGAACGTGGAGTAAGAGAGAATGACGGGAACGCAGTGATAGAGAGGTGGGACGAGTGTCGTCAAAGAAAGGGAGATTTATGAACGATGGGGATCCGATAGCGATAAGGCGAAAAGTTACGAGAAGAAATCGGAGTGGTATGCGGATTGGATGATGGGCCAGGAGAGTTGGGTAATATATGTGGATGTGTGATCGAAGCAACGGAGACGTAGAATCACTCGAACGGTAGAGTTGATGATGCGTTGTTGGGGTAGGATGATGGATTTTGGAGAATTGGCGAAAAGGCTAAAGGCAGTAATCGATTTTAGGGAAAAGAAGCGATGAAAGAAGAGACATACAAGAACGGAAGTCGATAAGGGGGCGGATACGGCGGATGTCACGAAGAATTAAGTTAGACGAGCGGACCTTGTCACGGACGAAGGGTTTAAAGGGAAAGGTGATCATCGAAATGGAAGCCTAAGAAAGTGAGATTGTGGACTATAGGGATGATCGATGAGGCAAAAGATACAATGGGAGGAGATATGTTTGGTTTACGGGGAAGGATCCACATTATTTTGGACTTTTCGGCGTTTAGAACGAGATGGAGATTGGAGAGACGTTTGTAGATAGAAGAAAGACAGTTGGAGGCAGAAATGCCGATATCGTGTATGCGATGTGCGGGTGCATGAGCATAGATTAGAATGTCATCGGCGTATTGCATGACGTTAAAGGAGTAAGGTTTGATAAATGGAGAGAGATCGCCAAGCAAAAGAGAGAAAAGCAGGGGACCTAGGACTGAACCTTGTGGGACCCCGCAAAAAATAGGGATGGGAGGGGAGGATGATGAATTAGAACAGACGCGAAAGGAACGGTCGGATAGATATGAGGCGAACCATGCTACGGAGGAGGAAGAAAAGCCGTAATCATAACGAAGGCGAGAAAGGAGGACGGAGTGGTCGACAATGTCGAATGCGGAGGAGAGGTCGAGGAAGATGAGAACACTATATAGAGCCTTGTCTCGAGAAATGAGTAAGTCGTTGTACACTTTTATGCATGCGATTTATGTGGAGTGATTAGAGCGGAAAGCGGATTGGAAAGGAGGGTACAGATTGGATGAGGAGAGATAAGCGTTGATTTGTATTAAGATGAGGCGTACTAAGAGCTTTGAAAGAGTAGGGAGTAGTGAAATGGGGTGATTGCTAGAAGGAAGGGAGGGGTCGAGCGATTGTTTCTTAAGGAGGGGACGAACGATTGCCGATTTCCAGTTTGAAGGGAAGATACGAATGCGGATGGACGAGTTAAACAACGTTGTGAGAAATGGGGATATCGATGAGCATATAGATTTTTATATGTGGGTAGGCAGGGGATCGGCAGGTGAGGTTTTGTTGGGCAAGGACATGAGGACAGATGATACTTCTGTAGGTGATACAGGGAGAAGATGAAAGAGTTCCGGAAGGATGAGAGTAGACTGGGCAGAGTGGGATAGGATGGAGACCGGGGTGTGAGAGAGCAACGTGGATACTTTAGTCTGGAGAAATGACGAATAATCATTAGTATTGATGTTGCACGGCGTAGAGGAACGAGCCAGGATTGAGTTAAAAGTATACCAGAGAGTCTTAGAGTTGAATGAAGTGAACTCTATTAATTGTTTATTATTTAAATAGCTTTTAAATCTATAAAAATGTAAAATACGTAGACTGTTAGCTGATTTGATTTATAACAAAGTAACATGTGGAGCAGATATTGTCAGCATTTGAAGCACATTTCATTTGGGACATAATTTCATTGATGCTATCGTCATGCCTGAACGTAGAAAATACTTTGACTTATTTAGCTGATCTGATTTATACTAAACGAGTATATATATTTCGTATATATTATTTAGCATTATTTTTAATTTATAAAAATTATAAAATACATAGAATCGGTTAGTTGATATGATTTTTGATTCCAAAACTTGGAAATTAAAGGTCTAAATATATTTAATTTTAGCCGTTCCGAATTTCTAGAAAATAAAAAACGATTACTTTTGAAATTTTTATAATTTTACCAATTGAAATTTTTATATTTTTACTCTAATTCATTTTCTAGGAGGTATGTTTGGATTTCCCTCCTTCAACAAGCTTAGACGGAATCCCTCTCAACTAGAATAATGAAGCTTTTACTTAAGTTCCCAATACTGAAACGTTTTTCTTTTTTAATACTGCTTTTAAAAAAGTTAATTAGCCTGCTATTTTGTTAACTTGAAAATGTGCTACATTTAAAAAAAGAGAAACGCAGAAATTGCAAGTTACGCATTGAAGAAACATACACGTTACTTGTCGCTGATAGCGAGTAAAGGTAGAAAACTGCTAGTGTCTACTTTTAAAACAGCTCTAACAATACACTGGAATTTACATAATTAAAAAAAATGGATATAACGCTTTTATATTACCATACAAGATGACATTTTCTTAAACGACTTTTAGCAAACAAGTGATTTTGAAACCATGAGAAACATGTAAAACTCGGCAAACAAATAGTATTTTTCAGTTATTGTTCTTTCACAACACGTAAATCAAGAAGGTGGTGGTAAATAAAAAAGGTAGACAACACAATTTTTAATAGCGAATATTTTAAATGCGGCAACATCCACGTTGTCAGTGTACAAATGTAAATGAATCTTGCTGTAATGGTAACGATGATCGTATCGTCAGCAGTTCCCAGATAGGTTGGACGAAAACATTAATTATAGCTTGTGTAACAGTGACAATATCGAGTTCGTTTAGCTTTGGATATGGAATCGGAGCACCAAACATGTACACACAATTTACGGAGCCATTTCTACGCAAGCAATACGGAATTTGTGATGTCAATGATAACCAATTTCGCCTTCAGCATAACTGTACACCGACAACAGTTTACGAACAACCCATTCATGTTACCAGTAGCTCAAAGAAAATTGTAATTAATAAAAGCCAGCCAGTACCTGTAATTATCAATAGTCTAAGTCAAAGTAGCAAACAAGAGAAACTATCAAAACCACAGGAAGAAAAATTTACAGCAGCTGATCTTAAACAAGAAATGATTAATGGTTTACCCCAGACATTGTTTATCATTGGTTGTTTTGTGGGATCTTTAACTGGTAGTATGTGGGCTAAAATTGGTCCACGGTGGACTCGTCGAAATTTGTTTCTTATTAACTTACCAATTACATATATTGCCGCGCTGCTTATGCTCATTGCCCATTATCTAAAGGTAATACCACTTTTCTATATCAGCAGGTTGTTTCACGGTTATCAGGGAGGAATGGCGTGTTGTATAGTTCCACCCTATATTAACGAAATATCATCGCAAAAGGTGCGTGGATCTGCAGGTGTTTTACATCAATTCTTCGTGACAGTTGGAATCCTGTTTGCACAGATAATAGGTTTGCCTGTATTATTGTCACGATTTCGATACTGGTCAATTGGACTGTCGCTGATGGTGATTCCATGTTTGATTGCGAACATTGTAATATTCTGGCTACCCCAAAGCCCCTCGGAAATGTACATAAATTTTGATAGGCGTGATCGTGCCGAAGCAGCACTAAGGAAACTAAGAGGAGTCCGTAATGTTACAGCGGAATTAGACGAACTTAAAAGTGAAAAGGCAACATCAAATAAAAGTACCGGTACGGGTGCCTCTGGTACTATCAAATCGGTGCATATCAGCGTTATTCAACTTTTCACGAATGTTAATCTTCGTTGGCAGACCATAACAACTTGCACCCTGCTAACAGTGCAAGCTTTAAGTGGAATAAATGCAGTGTTTTTCTATTCAGGAAAGATGTTCAAAACAGCTGGAATACCTGACCATTATCTACATTATGCTACTGCAGTAACCGGTCTGATTAATGTTATTATCACAATTGTATCAATACAACTAATTGAAAGGGTAGGAAGAAAACCATTGATAATATATCCAATGGTATTAATGATCACCACGTTCATTTTGCTGACTGTATTTGTTCAGCTTAATGACAAATATCATTCACCCACAATTGGCTACGTTTGCGTCGTTCTTATATTGATATTTATTTGCGCATTCGCCGTTGGTTTAGGTCCTATTGCGTTCGTTTATCCAAATGAGGTATTTCGTACTGAAGCAAGGGACAGTGCTCTTAAAGTTGGACTATGTCTTAATTATACCGGAAATTTGTTACTGTCGCTTTGCTTTCCAACCGTGAATGCTGCCATTAAAGGATATGTGTTTCTGATATTTTCTGTTATTTTAGTAATCGGTTTTCTAATTTTATGGTGGAAAATGCCGGAAACGAAAAATCGTAATGTTCACGAAATCGAACAATTCTGGAATGTAAAAATAGTAGATGAAAATAAAGAAGTTTTCAGAGAATTAATAGAGAATCGACTAAAGTGAAAGGCGATATAGGCTCAGAAAGATAAATTATCAAAATTGTAAAAACTTAATGTTAAAGGCTTTATTCTAAAATAAATAAACTGTATTTGACTGGGAAATTATAGAAATTGTGTTAAGAATATCATACTATTATAATGTAAGTTAATCAATTTCAAATGATTTTTAATATTATAATTTCATATAATTTCACCTTTTGATCCCATCAAAAGCTTATTAAATTGAAATTATGGCTACAATGTAAATTTATTTATAGTGTCAAATGCTCGC
>WNNJ02001237.1:0-118547 GCA_012934845.2 Pomphorhynchus laevis | reverse complement strand
ATATAAAGATATTTACATTTATACATAATTATAGTAAATATCATTTTTATATTTAATTATTATATTTTATTTACTTATTTTTTACTATGGATTAAATATAAATGTCGCGAGGTGCACTTTTCACCTACGGTGAAAAAGGGGGTATTTTTCACCGTAGGTGAAAAGTGAGGTATTTTTCACCGTAGGTGAAAAAGGGACGTTTTTCACCGATACGGCTGGGTGCACTTTTCACCTACGGTGAAGTATTTTTCACCGTAGGTGAAAAAGGGACGTTTTTCACCGATACAAACCAAATTTTAATTAAAAAAAATTTACCCTTAAATATGAATATTGATTTAACAGACTGCATTATAAAAAGCAATAGAGGTAAACCAAAAATTGCTTACCAGGGATATTTTTATAATTTCAAAGAGTCTACTGCAGGAAAAAAGATTTGGAGGTGTAATAAGAGAGGCTGCAAGTCTCTTTTGAAAACAAATTTGGAAAATGTCTTCCAGGAAAGTACCTGCCATGACCATATTATGGAGGAAATTAAATTTAACAAAGTTCTAATCCAGAGAGGGGTTAAGGATCGAGCCTTGAAGTCTACAGAATCAGCCAGAAACGTGATCTTAAACGTTTTAAAAGAAAATTCAAAGCTCCAAGTTCCAATTGATCTCAAAAATATGAAAAGGTTGGTAAATGCGACAAGAAAAGCAAACAATTACACCATTGTTCCAAATTACGACATCCCCGAAGAGCTGTTTTTTACAACGGAGAATAAACAGTTTTTATTTTTTGATAGCGGGATGGACGATATAAACAGAGTTTTAATCTTCAAACAGAGGAAAATTTAAAACATTTGGTATATTCAGATGTTCTGATATGTGATGGCACATTTCGAAGCGCACCAACTTCGTTTTCTCAAATTTTTACTATACAGTGCAGAATAAGGAATATGTTTTTGCCGATGATGTTTTGTTTCATGAAACATAAAAATGAGACGTCTTACAATTCTATTTTCGAATGGTTAATGTCGAAAAATCCAAATGTGGGATCTAATGCTAAATCTATAATTCTCGATTTTGAGCAATCTAGTTATAAATCGATCAAAAATAATTTTAAAAATTCCCAACTATACGGTTGTTGCTTTCATTTGGGGCAAATTATTTGGCGAAAAGTCCAGAATCTGAAATTCGCATCAGAACTTATTAATAATGCACCAATTAAACTTCAAGTCAAGATGATTTTGGCATTAAGCTTTGTATCTTTAGAAGATGTTTCACTGTATGCTGACGAATTAAGACTATATATTGTGGAACAAAAATCTTTAGTTAAATCTTTACGAATGGTTTGTACGTCAATACATAAACAATGAAACTGGCAACAATCATATTTCTTTTTGGAATGTAAAACTCCGCACGGAAAACGGTATTCCGAGGACAACGAATTCGCTCGAGGGTTACCACAGACATCTCAATACATTAATAAACATAAAACAGACTTCAATAATTCCCATTTTGAACGAGTTGAAGAATGAACAAACGATTACTGAGAATAAATTATTTTTGTCCTTATACAAAGATCCCGTCCCAAGAATTGATACCGTAAAGGACCTGCTCTTAAAATATAATGCACTGCCCCCAGTAGATTATTTAAAATATATTGCTTTAAATTTTAATTGGAAGCTAGATTAAATAAAAAAAATTTTCTATTTTTTAATTAAATTTTGGTTTGTCTCGGTGAAAAACGTCCATTTTTCACCGTAGGTGAAAAACACCCCCTTTTTCACCGTAGGTGAAAAGTGCACCCAATCACTATCCATGCATAGCTACTGTCTATTATAAATTTAGAAAACGTTTTGATATGTTTCTTTTTGTATATGTATGAATGACGTCCGCTTCAGTCCACAAATATGGTGCAGTATGCTTTTTCAGTAAATTTCAACAAATTCATTTAATATTATTATATTTTATATACATTTATAGATTGGGTGCACTTTTCACCGTAGGTGAAAAAGGGGGTGTTTTTCACCTACGGTGAAAAATTGACGTTTTTATATAATAATAAAATATAATAATATTAAATGAATTTGTTGAAATTTACTGAAAAAGCTTACTGCACCATATTTGTGGACTGAAGCGGACGTCATTCATACATATACAAAAAGAAACATATCAAAACGTTTTCTAAATTTATAATAGACAGTAGCTATGCATGGATAGTATCGAAGATGTGCTTTTGAGAGAATGAGGAATTTAATACATAAGGAACGGGCAGATATTGTGGGTTACAATATCAGCAACAGAAATCCGAGCAATTACAGCTAAGGATACTATCTTACAAAAATGTTCCATGGTAGCAATGATACATTATCATGATATATTAAATATCATTATTGAATAGTTAGATGTTGAATAATTAATTATTATTTAATCATTAATTTTATTTGATAATTATTAAAGCATAAAAATTATAATGTAGACGATTATCGTGTTTTGGTTTTTTGGTATAAGATTTGATTTTAATATATTTGTTGCATAAAAATGCATTTTATTGGCTTTTAGTTAATGGGAAACTTTGAAGAATTCGAGAAAGCTGTCAAGTACACTATTAATACTGTTGATTTTAATGCATTTGTGACAGTAAATGTTTTTGAAGTTAACATTCGAATGATCGGGTAATAGCCAATTTCTTGCTTTTAGTCTTCTTAACCTTTTTTTTTACTTGTAGTGGCTTGATTAGTTCGCATTTGATATGCAAACAGTTTAAGGAAAATGAAAAATTTAATTTCTCATGGTATAATGATGAACTTTTGACAATGGCTCTCCAATTGGGAAATAAGTTGTTACCAGCATTCAACACATTTACAGGATTGCCGAGAACCAAAGTGCGTTTAAATAAAAATAATTTAGAGTCTTGTATCACCAGTAACAATGATCAAGCATGTACCGCCTGCTGTGGAACGTTTCTTCTGGAATTTTTGACGCTTAGTTATTTAACAGGAGATTATACTTTTGCTGTGAGTTGATTTTGTTTGTTAGAATTTAATAATTCAATTATACGAATGATGCAAAAGTTAATCAGATCAAAGGCTGAGTTAGTTATTATATATTGCAACAGCTTTCGCAGCGTTACGGCTTCGAATGTTTAGAAATATTTAGTATTTACACATTCGAAGTGTTTATTCATTCGTTTCAAAATTTTAGTAACAAAAATGTTTTAAATTGAATAATAAATGATAATAAAATGATAATTACTAATAAGCAATTGTTAATCTTAATTTAATAAGAGATTAATTTATTTATAATTAATTTGATGATAAAATTTTATTCGCTTTTGCATATTTAAATCATTTATGAGATTTCACAAATCTTTTCGAATTACAGTTCTTTTCACATTAGAAATATACACGATATATATATTTTCGATATATTAATGATATATTTTATTTCCATCCTATATCCTTATTATTATGTAAATTGATTTAAGAATAATACATACGTTGGCGTATATCCCATTTTAAAAATTTTAATTCTTATGAAAGTTTGTTGTTGTAATTCAGGACTTGATTTTAAAATTCTGTTATATATATTTTACGTTCTCTTGTAGTATCATAATATTTTAAAATAATTGCAATCTTGGCCTGTAACTTTTTAAAATAAAACGTTAATATGCCGCTTGAAAGATATAAACGAAATTAATTTTAGAAACATGCAACGCATGCAATGGATTATCTATGGAATAAAAGAGACATGACGACTAATTTGATGGGTTTAGTTATAAATGTCGATAATGGACATTGGATTAGAACTGGTAAGCTGCACTGTTCTATTAAATGTACTATCTTCAAAAGTAGATTCTACGATCGGTGCAGGTGCGGATTCTTATTTCGAGTATTTAATAAAAGGATATACAGCCTTTGGTATAACTGATTATCTCTATCGCTTCAGCCAGGTAATTAAAGACTGATCTTCAAAAACATATAGTTCTTTATTTCCTTAGCACCATGCAGCTATCATGACATATTTACATCAAAACTATACATATCGTAATGTTTACATGCACAGTCCGAAAACTAGTATCCGAACTTTCATGGACGCTTTGATGGCTTTTTGGCCTGCAGCATTAGTAAGTCCGATCGCGATTTTTTCATTCTTTGTTGTCACATCAAATATATTTTACATTTTTGAAGTACTACTTGAATTTTGAAAAATATCGCTGGAAAATATAGAATCTCAGAATATAGTGAAATTTGTCTTTGCGTCATTTGATCACTTAGAGAAAAATATTCACGACATGTATAATTATCTTAATTTAATACAATTAAAATGTCTATGTAAATGTTTTGAATTTTAATTTTTAAGGAGAATCAACAACCAATGAATTTATTATTTCGTAATGAAATAATATCTTTAATAAATAATAAATAATAATAACCAATGAATTTATTAATTATTTCGCTAGCTGCTGCATCATCTAGCGAAGTATAACGATAAATTTATATTCTCTTGTTCCTTGTAAAATGTAAATAATTTTAATAATTATTTATAAAACAACATAGTTCTATTGTATTATATAAAATATTATTATATCATTCTTTATATTATTAAAATTTTAATACTGTAATGTTTACTTATTTTTAACTATATTTTATCTATATATTAATTCTGTCTAACTATTTCGATGGACAAATATTTCGATGGATCAATATTTCGATGTCTAATTATTTCGATGGATTATTCTAATTATTTCGATATCATTAATCAAACATTTTTAGATTTGACATTAACTGAATATAAAATTAATTATGTGAATGCATCGATTAGTTAACAAAATACTGAAAAATATTTGTATATTTTGTTCTAAGATTTTTGCATTAATCATATGTGTATTCGTGATAACAAATATATAAATAACATCGCCTACAGTGTTTATGTAAGCATTACATTAGCACAGCGACTTATAGAATAATATATAAAAAGAAGTTAACCTAAAAACATTTACTTTAAAGATTTTAAAGTAAAGCCGACAAAAATAAATAATTTATATATGCGCTTGTCCACATATTATCTGGCTCAATTATCTTTTATAATAAAAAATAATTTATCTCTTGATTATGAAAAATGAATTTTTTCATAAAACTGAAAATTTCAATTTTTTTTATTTTTCATTAAAATAATTTAATGAAATTTGAATTAAATTAAATTTATTTTAATTTTATTAATATCACAAAATATTTCATATTTTGTGATATTTGGACATCAGTAACCGGAAAAACTTATCAACTTTCAGATTTCAAGATGAAAACATTCGTTTGCGGCTACTGTGCGATGGCTGAACTTGACTAACTACGTACCTTGATTCAAAAACTGCGAAGCAGCTTGCTCACATTATTTTTCCAATAAAGATATATAAATAATCTACCTTTACAAAATGACGCAGCACCTATAGCTCCCCTTTTGTTGAAAACATTTAGGACATTTTCTTGAAAACATTTTCTTGTAAATCTTTTCTTGAAAACATTTAGCCTCCAATACAACATCTCCTATAAATAATTCATTTATAAATCATTCAGCTTAGAATAATTTATGCTCTGTTTTGCTAAAACAATTTTTTTTGCATGATCATTTTATTTTTGCATTAGCATTCATGCATTCAATATAATATAAAATATAATACATTAAATAATAAAGCTTAAATAATTGCTAAAATATGTAACGATATTGACTTTCTTCACAATCATTTAAATAATTTAATAGTTGCATATTTTCAAAATATTATTTACAAATTAGTAGTTACCCTCAAATTGGTCTTATAAATATCAGAGTATAATAGTGTTGTCCCTATATCTTCGTTATAGTCCTTATTACTCAGTTGTGATTGAAACTTTTGTAATTTCTCCTCCTTAACGTCATCGACATTGATTTTGCAATCATGAAATAATTAATTATAATATGTTATTATATTTATTATCATAATTATAATATGCTAATGATTCATGCTGAATAATCTTATTGATGTTCAGCACAGTGATGTCCATTGGAACAGTCAATTTTTTAAATTAGTAAGACCTTCAGACGCTGTATCTGGTGCATATCTTCCAAGTGCTGCAATACCGTTTATAAATAATTTTTTTGTTTGCAAATAATTATTGTTATTTTATTTATGAAAATAATAATCAATAACTACTTCTGCCTATTCAGTACACAATTTGTGTGCTGAAATCATTTAACAATAATCATTTAGTAAGCGGATAACGAGAAAACTTTAAGCGACATATTTACAATTTTTTTATTATTATGAATTATTCATTATTGTATAATTGTGTTGTTACTGTGAACTAAATAAATTTCATATTATATTTTTCAATCAAATATCATCAATTTTTTCATAAAATATTACTATTTAATTAACAAATATTTAAGTGCAATATTTTACAATATCTATTTTCATTCAATATTTGCCAAAATAGAATTCTTAATCTATGAATTTCGTACAATTTAAACGTTTATAATTTTAATTTCTTTTCTTGTTACCTTTTATTATTATGAATTATTCATTATTGTATAATTGTGTTGTTACTGTGAACTAAATAAATTTCATAGCAACCACACAACCAGAGTCATCTGCCGTCAGAATTCTTTACGTCTGTGCTACTTATCACCTACGTATTTGGAATTAAAGGTCATGAGACGTTCGCAAAAGTAGCAACAACTTAACAGAACACTTTGTAAGCACTTTGGATTGGAATAAGGACATCGTTATTTTGCACTTTGGAGATTTATTTCTATTTTTATTCAATATTTGCCAAAATAGAATTCTTAATCTGTGAATTTCGTACAATTTAAACGTTTATAATTATAATTTCTTTTTTTGTTACCTTTTTTAAATATTTCTCAAAATAGACAAAAGTCGTATTTTTAGCTTTTAAAAGGATAACGTCTCAGAAGAATTTAATTTTTTATTTTAGGTAGAATATGGTGACATAGAAAACGCTGTTAAATTCCATGAATTTTTGTTTCACATAATTGAGAGATATGGTAACATCCCTGAAGCATTTACCAGTGATCTACAAATCTACTGGCATGACTCATTGCTTAGACCAGAATTCGCTGAAAGTACATATTCATTATATAAGGTGATATAATTGTGCAATAATTGCAAAATCTATACAACATTGCATTGACTTACTAAAATGTATTATGTTATTTTAAACAACATACTGAATTGTGAGAATAAATGAAATTTAAACAATTTTTGAAAATATCCATTTTCTTCTTCTTTTATAAATAAAATCTTTATGGAACGAAGAAAAGTATTTTTATTTAATACAACAAAACGTTAACGTCCGATATTTCGATAAACGATATTGTGTTCTGGAATATATAAAGAAAGCAAAATGCGCGAGTAATTTTATGAGTGTTTCAAGAGTCTTAAATTAATAATATTTTAATATCATTAATAATATAATTAATTATAATAATTAATATTATTAATATAATTATATAATTATATATTTATAATTATAATTATATTATAATTAATACATTAATTATGATTAATTATAATAATTAATTAATTAATTATTTTATCTAATTAATTATAATAATTAATTAATTAATTATTTTATCTAATTAATTATAATTAATTATAATTAATTATTGTAATGAATTTCACTATCATTAAGCTATGTGAGAAAATTGTAATATTTGAAATTAAAGATCGATTTTGTTTGTTTTATTTCTCTTTATAAGATAATTAAGTGTGGAATCTAATTAAATAGATTAAAGAAATTCAAATAAATTTAACATGTTAAGTGAAAATGGCAAATTAAAAAGGGATTTAAACGAATTAAACGTTTTCAACGAAAATGACAAAATAAAAATGTGACTTAAATGAATTTAACGAAATTGACAAGCTAAAAATGAAGAATTCAAACATGTTAAATTATAATAAATTATAATAATTAATTAATTTCCTTTTATGAATTAAAAATATACTTTATTTAAATTAGAAGAAAGATGGCAAAAATTAACGCAAAATTTATTAAATTGAATATTTCGATGCCTAGCTGGCATCATCTTCAGCAATCTGAAATGAAGACAGAAAAGTGTACACGTCAACATAAAAAAAGAAAAAAGAAGAAAAATGTCAAAACAAGGAAAACCAGCTCAAATCTCGTCAACCCTGCTATGTAATACCACCCAACATGAGATGATATCCATCCTTCTCATTTAACTTCGGCTTGAGATTGCGGATGAACAGTGATTCAAGAATCTGTCGTTCGAAGGCTTGTTGTCGATTAGCAAGGACTTTTACTTCATCAAATTTTATTGTGTGCTCGGTTAATTGTGTTGTTGGTGAACGTTCCCTTTTGATTGTTTTTGCCATCTTTCTTCTAATTTAAATGTTATCACACCGTCTCATTCTTCATTCGAATTCAATTTATACTTTATTTTTACGGTTGTTTCATACATGAGATTATTTAGCGTTAAAATTGCTTTCTTTAGTTTTTTGATCATATTTAATATGATTTTTAAAGCTATGATTTCAAAAGAAGTATATTTATGTATTTGTTTTATTTTGTTAAATAAATTGTTAATTCATAATTATTATATTTAAATTTTTAAATTAATTTTTATTTAAAATAATAGTTTAAATAAAAAGTTTATAAACTGTTTATTTAGGTTTATATTATTGCACACGATTGTTTATGTCTATTATAAATTCCGATGTATAAGAATAATTCACAATGCAAAGATGTTTTTAAGTGTCCTTGATATGAATAACCACTTTTTAAAATTAACGAAAATAAGAGTTTGTTAAAAATAATAATTTCATATAAATTGTCTATTAAATTTAAGTTGTTTCATCAACTTGAACAAAGTGAGGAATACCTTAATGTCCTAAAAAATTTAACATTTATTTTATTTGAGACATTAACCTTTATATATTATTATAAATTAATATTATTAATATTATTTAAGGTATCAATATTAAATTACATTCAATATAAAAATCAATTTAAACAATCCAATATTCAAATTTAAATTAGAAGAAAGATGGCAAAAACAAACGCAAAATTTATTGAATTGAATATTTGAGCCGCCGCTGCTCTGCATACGGCGGCTCACTCTGCTGTTGCTGAACATTCCCTTTTGACCGGGCACACAATTAACATTGGTGAAGTTAAAGTCCGTGCTTATCGACAACAAGCCTTCGAACGACATATTCTTGAATCACTGTTCATCTACGATCTCAAGCCGAAATTAAATGAGAAGGATGGATATCATCCCGGGTGGTATTACATAGCAGAGTTGACGATATTAGCGCTGGTTTTCCTTGTTTTGACTTTTTCTTCCTTTTTATGTTGGCGTGCACACTTTTTTGCCTTCATTTCAGATTGCTGAAGATGATGCCAGCTAGACATCGAAATATTCAATTAAATAAATTTTGCGTTAATTTTTGCCATCTTTCTTCTAATTTAAATGTTATCACACCGTCGCATTCCTCATTCGAATTCAATTTATACTTTATTTTTACGGTTGTTTCATACATGAGATTATTTAGCGTTAAAATTGCTTTCTTTAGTTTTTTTATTTAATATGATTTTTATAATTATTATAAAACAAGTATATTAATGTATTTAGGTTTATATTATTGCACACGATTGTTTATTTCTATTATAAATTCCCGTGTACGTTTAGACTACACATGACCCACACTATCTGCATGTTGCTAAAATATTGCTGGAAAATATTGAATCTCAAAATAGGGTGAAATGTGGATTTGCGGCATTTGACCACTTGGAGAAAAAAATTCTTCAAGACAGGTATAATTATTTTAATTTAGTAATTATATTTAAATTATTTTTATTTAATATGATTTAATTATTTTAGTTTAGCATAAAATGTTTCAATTTTATAAAATTGTTTTGAGTTTCGCATTTTTGAGGGGAATTAACAAAACATAAATTTCGCTAGCTGGTGCTATCATTTTTAGAAAAAACATTGCAAGTTTGTTTTTCTATTGATGCTAGCAGCATCTTACGAACTATTAAGTTAAATTTTAGTTTTTTAGACTATGTTCCAAAATTTCAAATTATTCTTTTTAATAATTTGAAATTTTCATAAAATTGATTCTCTTATATTGACTGTTCATTGAATTTAACCCAATTTGTACATTAGTATTTACTTATAATAAGTATTATTTATAATATTTACTAATAATCATCTTTTACTAATTTGGTTTACTAATATTTTTATACAAAAAATATTAATATTAATATTATTAATATTATTATTAATAATATTATATTATTATTATTTTATTAATATTTTAGAAATAAAATACTTGAAAGGTTAATATTTCTTTTGAAACTTGAGCTGATATGTTTAGTCAAAACATTTTGCCACATATTTTTATAGAACTCTAAATTTTTTATTGCCATAAATAAAAATTTATCACATAAATTCAACATAAATTTAGAATATTCATGACTTATCGTTTATATGACAGCACGTCAATTATTGATCGTGGCAAAAATAAATCACCATAAAAAATAATATCAAAAATTTAAACAAAACTTATCAATTGCATTACATGAAATAATAAATTTAACAAATAAAACATTTAATTATAATTATAAACCGAATATTGATCTTATAACTAAGATATATAAGACAAACAGGGCAAGGTTTGGCTAAATGTATTAACCAACATAAATATTCTGTTCAAAAAATAACCTGTTATATTTAATATAGGTATTTCCAGATTCCAATTTGATTTGTAAAATTCATACTTAAGATTTATGAAAATATTTTGCTCACACTTTGTTCTAAATAAATTTTAATCATGACTTATAATCATTACTAATGACTCATGTTCCAATAATTTGAACATGAGTTACATATGAACGAATTCTACCACACATCATTATATAATTAGTGATTATATAAACAGGCATATAAATGTTATAATATTATTAATACATTAATAATTATACTTTGATAGTGATTTAAAGTATAATATCATATTTTTTATATCGATTTGTAAATTTTGGAAAACGACTGTAGGAAAATCGAAAAAAATAATAATTTGTTTGTAATTAAAAAAATGTTGTAAATACTATAAATTGATTGTTCACTCATTTGAAATTATATTTAATTAATGGATCGAGTGAAATTTGATATTTTTATTAAAAGTAAAATTCCCAATAGTCAACTGCTATCATCCACTGGACAAAATTAGCAAAATTGTACAACGAACTTACTCACAAATATCTAAGATTATGGTTAAATGTGATACTCGCTTATGCATCCAGTATTAAATTAGACCCTAACAGTTAATGACCAAGATATTCTCAATTACCTATATATTTTTATTTTTAATTAGTTGATCGAGTGAAATTTAATAGTTTTATTAAAAATTAAATTTTCGATAGCTAGCTTCTATCATCCTCAGAGTAAAATTATAATTTTATCATCAGCACGACGCAGCATATCGCGTCGTGAACTAATTGCTGCGTCGTGAACTAATTGCTGCGTCGTGAACTAATTGCTGCGTCGTGAACTAACTATATATTTTGATTTCGTTTAGTATTTTCCTAATAATTTTGTCCTGTGGATGTTTTACAGTTAATCATCGAAAGTTTGACTTTTAGTAAAAATAATAATTTCACTCCCCATTAATTAAATATAGATATATAAATGTTATAAGTATTTAAAGTTTTTAGAATTCGCGAATATTTTGATCGTGTTAGAGAAACCATTATATGGCTTTTCTTTGTTTCGAACTATTTTAATCTTTTTGAATATTGATTATCTTGATTTGAAATTTAATAATTAAGAATTTATTGAATAGTTTTTAAATATTGTTTTAATGAAATTAAGTAATAAATTTCTTCATCTTGGTAATATTCGAAAATGAGAATATGCTATTTTTATTAACATAAATCGCATATTTAAAAGTATTTTCAACTAAACTTAACCGACTTCTAGACATCAAAGCGTTCAGCATTTAATTTTTTGTAACTCTATTTAGAATGGATTCATTTTTCCTTGCTGAAACTTTAAAATATCTATTTCTGATATTCGAAGAAGCTGATAAATTGCCTGTAAATTTAGATAGCTACGTATTATCAACGGAGGCTCATCTAATACCCAAAGTTGTACGTTTATTTTTAATGAATATAATATAATCAGAACTGTAATTTCTAATCAAAGCAAACAATCGATTTCTAGTTGAAGCTAAATTTGCTTTTCTGGAAACAATTTATGAAATAATTTAAGACAGAAACAAAAACGGTGTAAAATATACGTTCAGGAGATATTGTTTAAAGATACAAAAAATTATTGCCTAGAAATCTTAAAATTTGCCTCACCCAGATTTTAAGTATGTTTTTAAAACACAAAACGTCTACGAAAATTTTCGTTTATAAGCATAAATTGCTAAAGCAATTGTACCACCGGTATAGCAATCTTAAATAAATGGTTCGTGTGATAATTATATATTTATCATTCCGCCTACTTCACGATTCTGCCTTAAAATCAATTTTAATTTAGTGTTTTAGATTCTATTATTTAATTAATGGTATTGATATTGATTAATGGTATGGTTTGTATTGCTAGCGATATAATCCATTAATCAAAAATTGACTTAAAAATTGAGTTTAAAAATATTTTTACCTTTATATTATCATCTTTATATCGTAAAGATGATATATTTGAATTTACAAGAAATATTATTTTGCACGAGCATTCATACCATATAATATTAAATATAATACATTAAATACACGACCAATAATGCTTAAATACATGACCAATATGGGCAAAAAGTAGTGTGTGCAGTCATTAGTCGAAGTCTTGAACTACGAATCAAATCAACTATAGTGTTCCAAACTCTGATGTGATATTTGGACATCAGTAACCGGAAAAACTTATCAACTTTCAGATTTCAAGATGAAAACATTCGTTTGCGGCTACTGTGCGATGGCTGAACTTGACTAACTACGTACCTTGATTCAAAAACTGCGAAGCAGCTTGCTCACATTATTTTTCCAATAAAGATAAATAAATAATCTACCTTTACAAAATGACGCAGCACCTATAGCTCCCCTTTTGTTGAAAACATTTAGGACATTTTCTTGAAAACATTTTCTTGTAAATCTTTTCTTGAAAACATTTAGCCTCAAATACAACATCTCCTATAAATAATTCATTTATAAATCATTCAGCTTAGAATAATTTATGCTCTGTTTTGCTAAAACAATTTTTTTTGCATGATCATTTTATTTTTGCATTAGCATTCATGCATTCAATATAATATAAAATATAATACATTAAATAATAAAGCTTAAATAATTGCTAAAATATGTAACGATATTGACTTTCTTCACAATCATTTAAATAATTTAATAGTTGCATATTTATTTATAATAATTTTAATAATTTTGATTCAATAATAGTTTTAATCTAATAATTTTTATTAAATAAAAATTAATAAACTCTAATTGTACATAGCTATATAGCGAGTACTGTCTTCTGGAAGTTTTGTGATTATTGGTTCATATATAGAATATGAACACGAATAATTCTATTTTCTTACCTGATTATAATAAGACATTAATATGTACTCCACCCCTTTATTATCATAATTTTTATTCAATAAGCGAACAAATTTATCCGGGTAGACTCATTCTTAATAAATAAGAATGATAAAGAAAGTATAAATCTAGTTATGAACATTAAATTAATATTAACTAAAACTACTATTAATTTATATCATAATTTATATAATAGAATCCTTAAATATTTTAATAAATCAAAATTATTTTAAAGTATGGACATCTTTATTTAGACAAGTAAAAGATGTTCCAATGGGTGGTAATAGTAGCCCAATAATAGCTGACTTGTTTTTAAGCTCTATAGAATATGAATTTGTTCATAACTGTGTAAAAACTAAATCTAAACAATATAAATATATGAAATATATGTTTCGATACATTGATGATATATGTGTATTTAATTCTAATAATTTTTATTCAATAAGCGAACAAATTTATCCAGGTAGCCTTATTCTTAACAAAACCAATATTAATGATAAAGAAGGTGTATATCTAGATATGAACATTAAATTAACATTAACTAAAACTACTATTAATTTATATCGTAAAGATGACATATTTAAATTTACAAGAAACATATTTTTGCATGAGCATTCATGCATACCATATAATATAAAATATAATACATAAAATAATGAATGAATAAATACATAAATGAATACTATTATATATTATATATAATATATTTAATAATAAAATTTTAAGATTTTAAGACTTAAAAATAAATTGCATAAAATCTAATATAATTATTCATTATTTATCTTTATTTTTATTTATATATCGTTTAAAATACGTAAATTCAGGCATCTGAATCATTTAAATAATTTACAAAATCATTTAAATAATTTAATATAGATTATTTTAAATTTTTGAATGAGCATTCATGCATACTATATAATATTATATATAATATATTAAATAATATAATTTTAAGAATTGCAACAATTTGTAACGATATTGACTTTCTTCAAAATCATTTAAATAGTTAAATAGATACATATTTTAAACTAGGTTACTATAAAAATACCATCAATCAGAAAATAGTAAAATATTTAAATCAACACAATATTATTAAATATAAGTTTTAACTCTTAGGTAATTTGAGTTTCCGAAAACCGGTAACACAGCAATGCTTTCTGATAATCTTTAATCTCAATTCAAAAAACATTTTAGCATCAGACTTTATGCATACCAAATAAGATCAAATATGATACATTAAATAATGGAACTTCACGTATATTTATATACATTGATGATTTTATATAAATCATCAAAGTATAAAATATTAATTTATACTCGTAAGTGGGAAATTCTTTGGGTGAATAGTTAATAAAATACTCTATTTAGAATAAGATACACTAGATATAGCAGCAAGGACAAATCCATCACTGGCTTGCCTTTGTCCTTGCTGCTATTTTGAGTTTCCGAAAACCGGTAACACAGCAATGCCTTCTGATGATCCCTAATCTCCATTCAAAATACATTTTTACATGAGACTTTATATCGTAAATAAAACTTATTTAAATTTACAAAGAAAACATTTTTGACCAAATAATATCAAATATGATACATTAAATAATGGAACTTTACTTATTGTGATAAGATCTAATGTTATTGGCTTTAGGATGAATCATTTAAATAATTTAAGTATTACATATTTTAAGCTATAATACTATAAAAATAAAACTAAACAAAAAAGTTGTCAAACATAATTCTTCTGTGTTTGGTTGATGAATTGGTGCCGTAACCTGATAACATTGAAGTTCTTCCTGATAACCTCTAATGCCAATTCTAATACGTCATGTATTATCTATTAATCAATTCATAAAATTGAATTTTAAAATATTAAAAATATTTTTAAGATGTTTAAATGTTTTTAAATTTATAGTGCAAATAATGTAGCATCATTTATGTAATCTACATTGTCAAAACTAAGAATATTATAATCTTGTAATTGCCGTTAAAAGTAAATTTAACCAAAAATTTTAAAATGTTGAATAGTTTTATTTTTGTTTGGCACAATTGATTGCCATCTTACACATTACATCCTTATTCTTTCGTTAGCTTTTTCCTTTCGTTTCTGTGTCTTCAAATGATGCATTTTCAAAATTAAATATTTTTCGCTAAACTCTTTGTATATAATTTTGAAAAATGCAATGAATATATTTTTAGCTCAGATAACATTGACCATACATATAACAACATACTATTATAAGCTCTTATTGTTTTTTTAATTTATTGTTTTGTTTATCTTCCGTCTTAATACTGACATCCGAGTTATTTTGATTATTTAAATGATTCATTTACGATGCATTATATAATTTAATATAAATTGTAATTATGGATTAAAATTAAAAAAGAATTAAATTAATATTTAGCGTTATACAAATGTACAGATAAACGATTTTCGATCAACTGACATGAAAGCAGTGAACAACATGAAATGTCGATCGAATGATTTCACAATTACACAACTTAGCAAATATAGGCATAGTGTTCAAAAACACTTAAGACAGCAATTGCAGAAGCGAGTTCAAATAGATCTCTTAAAATCTACATTAGATAGGTAGATATAATTCATTTTACAGTTTTAATTATCAAAAATATCGAAAATAATATTTGTGATAGAATTTTTGTAAATACATTTTGATGATATTTTATTAGCATAAAATTGTCTTCCTTCCATAAGAGATGTAAAATGTTTTACTTGTATATCTTACAATAAGACGATTTAATTAAAATTAAATCGTCTTTTTGTAAGCATAGCAGTTCATCCTGATTACAGTTAATTCTTATTCTGATCTTTTTCTTTTTCTTCAGCGTTTGTTCCGCTTCCTTACGGAGTCCGCTTTTTTAACAGTCACCCCAATGGGCTTTATTGATGGTTGATGTTTACGCGAAGAACGCGGCCCTACCATCGTAGTCGCCTATTCGCGAAGTTATTGATGGTTGATGTTTACGCGAAGAACGCGGCCCTACTATCGTAGTCGCATATTCGCAAAGTTATTGAGTCACCATTTTGTTCTGTTAATGCGACAGTTTTGTTTTATTACTGGCTAGTCACGAAGTATATCACCAACCCTCCTCCTTTATCAGCACGGGCTTGTGACCGGCCATGGCGCAGTTAGATAATTCTTATTCTGATACATCGTCTATTATTTATTAATCAATTCACAAAAATTGACTTTTATTATAAATTTCAATTTTAAATTTTAACTTGATATAAATATTAATTGTATAAAATCTTTAGTAATTATTTAATATTTATCTTTATTTGTATATCATATTATATATACGATATATAATATATCGGAATATATAAATATATCGCAATAGGGGCCAAAACTGGATTACATACCAGTTCCTCCTGATGATCTATAATCCTTATAATTCAACTTCTACAGTGTATAAAACACATTTAGTGTTTCATATGCATGTAAACGCATTTATTGGTTAATTCATTAAAATTGACTTTTATTTTAAATTTCAATTTTTAATTTTTACTCGATATAAGTTATATGAAATCTTATATAAAATTATTTAATTATTAATTATTTAATTATTTTATATTTATTTATCATCATATTTAATGATAACACCCAGTTACCCGATCTTATTTCAAGTTATCAGATTTACCGGATTATAAGTGATCGACTTTGAATAGTTAAAGTTTATGAGTATTAAATAATAATTTAAAGCATATTAAAGAATAATTTATTTACAGATAATTTATAATTAAATAATTTTACAAATTAAGTAAATTTCTGACATTAAAACTAATTTATTGTGTTTTATTTCTTTTTGTATTTCAATTTAATTAAAAATTTACACAATAATTATAAATAACTAAACATAATAATATAGTAATATCTATTACTAAATAATATTTAGCTATATTATAATCCTGAATATATAATCATCCAATTCAACATATGTTTATATATTGGAAAATAAATATGTACTTAGTATTGTTCTATAAGGTGAATGTTATAATGTTTGCGTTCCGCAGCTTAACAATTTCTGAAAATTAAATATTTAAATATTAAATATTAAAATATTTTGATAGTTTAATATTTCTGAAAATATTTGTGAAAGTATAATGTAATTAAATATAATACAAATTAATACAATGAAAAATATAATGAAATTCCTATTATATAAATATAATAGAAATAATGTTGATAACCTATTGATCAAAATAAGTTAAAACAGATGCGAGGAGACTTTAACAGCTGGGAACTTCTATCCTAATAGCTGCCACGTTGTGATTTGTGGTAAATAGAATATTTGATATACATAGAAGTTATTATTTTTAATCAAGAAATGTTTTGGATAATATTTTATTTTAGAAATATAATGTCTGAGGATCACTAGAAAACAAATTATAATTTCATTTATGTAAATGTAATTGAAATTCAATTATATTAAACATAAATGTGAGATCCTAATTTACCTTAGTTTAGTAGC
Organism: Pomphorhynchus laevis; assembly: GCA_012934845.2. NCBI lineage: Eukaryota > Metazoa > Acanthocephala > Palaeacanthocephala > Echinorhynchida > Pomphorhynchidae > Pomphorhynchus > Pomphorhynchus laevis. Next base: position 100,471 of record WNNJ02001237.1, on the reverse strand, counting down.
GTCTAACTATTCGCAGCTGGCTTTGAATCTTTATTGCTCTCTGAAACTATCATTCGAATAGTTAGTATAATATTATAATAATATAATACTGTTATTAATTTTATTTTAATATTTGGACAGTGAATTATCAATATTATATATTAATATTATTTATTATATCAATAATATAAATATAAAATATATAATATAAAATATAATAATACTTAATCTAGTATGAGATTAAGTTTAATACTATTATTAATAATATAATAAGTAAAATATTAAGCTTAATTACATTTTTTTGCGATCATTATTTCTTGCGATTTCAATATCGAATTTAAATTCACAATCTCTAGTTTTAGCACATCTAAATTCGACTTAAGCGATCCTGTTCATCGTTCACTTTTATCTCAGATGGGTATTGTCGTCGTTGATAATGATTCGAAGAAACAAGTGAATGTAAGTTTAATTAACTATTTTATGTTATTCCACTAAATTATATTTAATTAAAATATGGTATATTATGGTAAATCCTTTGATTTAAGGATCAAAGTGTTGTACTTTTAATATAGAATTTGTTTTATTTTAACTTCATGTGCATTCATAAAATTAGCCATTTCGATAAAATTAGCGATTTTTATAAAATATCTTTAAAATTAAATTTTATATTTACATGTTATATTTTGATCGATTAAAAAATTGAAAAATTAAAAAATCATTAATTTTGATGCATTTATGATTCGATTTTGCGATACAGAAAAAGATGGATTCCGCTATACTGTAATTCGTTATTTTGTATGATAAATATTATGAAATTATAATTAATATTGAAATTGCAGTTAAAAGTGAAATTACAATTAATGCTGAAATTGCAATTGATCCGTATAGATAGTAAACCAATGCCTCCGAAAACATTGGAAGCCTATGTTGTTAGTCGCCTAGTTGCTCTTACCAAAAACCCATGAATTAGGTCTATTAGAGTGGGTGAAATTACTCGTAGAATAAGCGGTAAGGCTATTATGATGGTAACACAGAAAGATTTGCAACAATGTTGCAAATCTTGCAACAATGTTACGAACAACATTCAAATGTGTGCTGGTCAGTGCGGTGTTAATTTTCAAACTTTTTTCATTTTAATGAGGAATATGTAGTTTTATCAGCTGATGCAAAGAAAGCATTCAACATGGCTAATATACGTGTCATGTTGTCGAATGTTGATTTAATTTGTTCAGCGTTATCACAGATTTCCTTGAATACATATTTGGACGATGCAGCGTAGTAGGATAAGGAGGAAACCTAAAATCATGTGAAGGATTTACGCAAGGTGATCTACTTGCAATGCCAGCATTTGCCTTTACATCTGTGGCCTTAATAAACCGAATTCAAAGTCAGATACCCATATAAAACTTTTTTGGTATGTAGATGATTCAACATTCGTTGAGAAAATAGAAAACCTCGAAATCGTTTTGAATCTACTTAGATTAACAGGTCCACAGTATGAATATTTTTCATCAATCCGAACAAGTCAAAATTATTAGTTCATTCCAACTTAGTTGTTAAAGCAAGTAAGATATTTGGGAAAGAAAGAATACATATTAATGATGATGGTTTGATAGTTCTTGGCACTTCAGTGGGAACAACAAATTTCGTTGAACAGTTTTGTTGTGGTAAAATAGGAGGGTGAACTGCACTAGTAGAAAAACTAACCGTAGCTGTTCAATTAGATGCACAGTCAGCTGATGTTGCTTATTGCATCGGAGCACAATCAAAATGGACTCATTTATGCTGCAGTACTGAATGTAAATGGGAATGGTTTACTCCGCTCGAAGATGTTAAAATACTGGCATGATACAATCATTATTTGGTGTTGAAATTGTTGACAGCACTCGGGATGTTTGTTTATTACCTACGGCTTTTGGTGGAATTAGAATTCGAAAGACGTCAACAGATGTTGTATATCGTTCATCGTGCTTATTGACAAGAATGCTCTGTAGAAAATACAGACGCTTTAACGACCAAGACTTTGTGAGACAAACTAAATTTAAAAAAGAGGTATATCAAAGTAGTTTAAACAAGATAATGGAAATTGCTCCATATGAAATAAAAAAGGCTTTGCAATATGCATCTTCAATGGGACCATCTAATTGCTTAATGTGTAAGCCTCTTGGATCGCAAGGGTTTCACACGTCCACATAAGAATTTAATGATGCATTGTGCGCTCGCTACAACTAGACTTCTAGGAACTTGCCTAAGCAGTGCATATATAAGCATCAACTAGCAACAACTCCTGCCCTATCGTGTAAAAGAAGACCACTTAATTTTATTCGACACAATAAGGTTCGTGATTTTTTGTTTAAAGCAATGGGGGAGTGTTGTTAGGGAGTGTATACTGAGCCATAATTGCAGCAGTAGATGATAGTATTGTTTTTGAAAATTCGACAACTACACTACAAAAAGATGCCAGGGCAGATATTGTTTGTAATGGACTTTTTGGAGAGAGGCTGGAGAGGACATTTTTAAATGTCTGCATATACAATAACCATGTTCCTATTTATCTTGAAAAATCTCAAGAGCAAACTTTTCATTATCATGAATAACGAGAGTACGCGAAATACAATGAAAGGATTTGGGAAATTGAACACAGTGGATTTTGTCCATATGGGCTGCCTCTGGTGTAACAGGAACCATGTTCAATATAAGTTTTAGGACTATAGCGAGGAAAATGACTATTAAGCGAAAGCAGGACTGTGAATCATAGATTACATGCCTACGTACAAAAATAAGTATCCTGTCATTGAGGCTATTACATTTACACGCATTAAAGTTTTACAGTTGTTTCCACATCTGATGTTGTCTTGTCTTTTCATTCTACCGCCAGGAGTGAGATGTCATAATAACGTGGCTAGTTATCCTTATGAAGATCTAAAGTTATTTGAATCTGCAATATTTAATATAAAAATGTATATTTTTGATATCTTTAAAGTTATAATTTTATGTAATATAATAAATGTAATAATATAAAAAACATTGCTAAATTATATCAAATGATATCAGTTAATATAATGATAATTATCACTAAATGTATTTTTATTTATCACCCAGCAAATGTATTTTTATTTATCTCCCAGCAAATGTATTTCTTTGGGATAAACCTAACAAATACATTGATAATGTATTTGTTGGGTTTATCACGGATATTTATATGATAAATCCAAAAGTACATTAGCACCCAATGCTTTCCGATAATGTATTATCATGATAACCCAGCAAATATATTTTCGTTTTAATTATAAACATCATAAAAAATTCAAGAAATTTAAATATATGAATTAGTCTTTTTTACAATTTTACTTTTTTAGACAAATAATTCTAAGAGTACGAGCGTTGAAAGTAATCTAACATTTGAAGCATTGTCGAAAGATTGTGAGTAAAACATGTTTTATAAATATTTTATATATTTATAAATAAATACATTTAATAAATGTATTTACAAAAATATAATTTTAATATGTATTCATAAAAATATTAATAATATTAGCTTATAACTTTTTCTGTTCAGATAACTCTTATTCGTTAATTTTATGTTTATTTAATCGTTTAATTTTCTATTGCAAGATATTGAATTTGGTATTGACATTTGCTATGGCAATCTCTTTTTAGTGATTAAATATGCGTGAATTGCTTGAAAGTTCACTTTCTACAAATTACAGATTATTTCTATAATATTTCATTTGTATAAAATTTATTGAAATTTTATTATTTGTTTAGCTTTACGCTGCTATGTTTACTTGTTCGATCCTCTCGAAACCATCGAGAACGTTCGGAAATTTTCATCAACTTTTGCAATGTATTCGAATGCCGAATTTGGAGATGTGGTAGGTGAAAAAAATAGAGCTTAATTGCTTCGAGACTTTAATTTGTGTTAGAATTATTTGAAACTCTTTTTTCTTAATTACTAAAATTGGGGACTAATCATTAAATAATTAAATAATTAAAAAATTTGAAACAAAACATTGATAATTTATTCTTATTACGAACATAAAATATAATTAACATATAATATGATTAAATTAAAATATAATTAAAATAATATTAATAATATAATTCTGGGCAATTTATTCAATCTTTACCATCATTCGAGTTTGGTCAAAAAATGTGGGATCTTTTCAGTTTGAGGCACTTTGTCCAAATTACGCAAAAAGTCTGTTTATTGTACATCATGTGCTCTTTCGAATGGCGTATAAATTTTTTGGGAGAAATGCGTTTGCGGCTAAAAATTTGTAATATTTATAAAATTTAAAATTTAATTTAAATTTTAAATTTCAAAGTTAGAAACTTAAAAATTATATTTAAGTATTTTTCATATATCTTATCAATACAATGATTTGAGATTTTTTCTATGCTCTCACGAAAAAACATACAATTTTTTTATTTTTGTTCAAAAGGTAATTTGAAATTTCCCAAAATGTTTCAATGATAACATATAATTTTTATTGCGTTATCGTAAATATCACCATTATATCGACTATAGTTGAAAATATTAATATATTTGAATTATTCAAAAAGAGTTATTCAAAATGTTCTTTCAAAATATGCATATTTTTAAATATATATTAATTTTGGTCAAACAATCGATCCCGAATAAGACAATAAATCCATTTTGTTGCGACTTATCTTCATTATTCTCTTTATATTCCATTTCCTCCCCTCCGCTTGATGTCGGTGGACCTCGACAGTTGGGGTCTTATTTACTGGAATAGTGAAGGAGATCCCAAATTGTTGATGGTCAGCGACATCAAGCGGATGGGAAGAAAGGGGATAAATATGTGATTAAACTATGCGGTTGCATTTAATAGGACTAACATATTTAAAACCGTTTTACTTATAATTTTTTAATAAGGCACAATTGTTGCGAATATTTACCGAATAAGTAAAATTATTGGCATAGATTAAAATTCCTTAGACACTCGAACATGGACTCTAATGTATTGTCATTTCGATGACGTCTGTGCCAAATAAATTCGACTAAATATGAGTCAATCATTGAGCGATGTGTACCCCATTGCCTTCTATTGCCTGATTTAAGCTGGTTCCATGTTGACTCAGAATAATCGATCCAGGTAGTATGCACTGTTTTATGCACTCGTTATGAGTTTTAGCATTTCTATGATCGACAGCAAAAAGAAACACTTTAGATGTTTCTCTACACACGCCACCGAATACCCATTGTTGTGAAAGCATGCGTCCCCTATTATATTTCCGACGGGCGAAAACTGTTTCATCGATCTCAACTATTATATTTTTGCCCCCTATCTTACATGGATTTTGTAATATTTCATCAGCACAAGCCTCGCGCATGTAACTATTGTAGTCAACGGTCGTGCTGTGATCAATTGCTAATTCTTCTCCGCGAAATTTAATGTTGATTAATTGTTTAGACCAACAGTACATGAACATAATCGTTTTACGAAACGGTAATAAAGTGCTCCGTTAAACAAAGTCCTACTTCGAACTGTAGTTGAAACGGAGCATTTCGATTTTTGACATCTCTAATATACCTTATTACCTCTGACACTTAATGTCATTAGATGCCTACGACAGCATCTTATTTCTACAAAAGAAGATAAATATATAATTATTTCGAACCAAAAATAACCATTTCATACCACTTGGAATTAATCGATAATTCTGTAAAAACTTGACCGCATCTAATTGTGAAGAACTGTTTCGCAATATCCATTCTAAATTTATATTATTAGACATCTAAAATTATGCAGTTATTCAAATAATAGCATCAAATTTTTACAACAACAATCGATTGATCGATCAAAATTGAAAAAATAAAAACTATTTGCAATTAATTTGAAATAACTTTTTAAATCAATATTCAAGTAACATATTTCAAATATAGGCCATAGTGAATATGGCGATTAGAATGGCGCGATAAAAATAACAGGGTAGTATTCATATTTTTCGAGATATTTTGAGATTAAATCTTTAATTTTAGAAAGAAAAAACCGAAATTTAAATATTTTTAATCGTTTGTTGAAATATTTAAAAATGATTAACATTACAAAGATTATTGATCAATTATATTAAAATGAAGTTTTGAGTTCATTGGGCATTAAAAAATTGTATTACATTTTAAATTTTTATGAAAAAATTTAAATTTTAAATTTTTTTAGCCCAAACGCATTTCTCCCAATGAACTTGATCAATTAGAGCGCATACTTCGACGGTTTACGAAATTATGTCCTCAGGTACGATATCTTCCCTATGAGACACGAATAAAAAGTTTGAATATGCCGACAGTGCGTGAAAGGTTCCTTCTTTTCGACCTTCTAGCTATGTATCGACTAGTTAATAAAGATGAAAATTTTCCAGCAAATAGAGTTGAACTCAATGAACGGGATGGACGTAGAGGGCACTCGAAAGTACTAGTAGTACATGAGCACCGAAAATACCCTCGTCATTTCCTACTGTCCCATCGAGCGGTGAATGTTTGGAATCGTCTTCCAGTTGATGTCGTTGCGGTGCATACAAGCAATGAATTTAAATCCAATATAAAGAACTGGATTCGAAATGAGAACGAATGGTGGTTGCTGCAGTACCCATGGTTCTGATATATATACTGAATGATTTTTTTGATTTTTTTCTTGTATTAATTTGTTTTTTTTGTGAGCGGTCAAAACAGCCTTATGGCCATGACCTGTAGTAATAATAATGATCATGCACCCGTCCATCGCACACACGATATCGGCATTTCTGCCTCCAACTGTCTTTCTTCTATCTACAAACGTCTCTTCTATTTTCATCTCGTTCTAAACCCAGACAAGTCCAAAATGTAGATCCTCTCCCGTCAACCTATAATATTTCCTCCCCTGTATTTTTTGACTCATTAATCATCCCCATAGTCCACAATCTCACTTTCTTAGGATTCAATTTCGATGATAACCTTTCTCTTAAACCCTTCGCCCGTGGCAAGGTCCGCCTCGTTATCGACTTCCATTCTTGTATGCCACTTCTTTCATCGCTTCTCTTCCCTTAAATCGATTACTGCCTCTGCCTTTTCGCCAATTCTCCGAATTCTATGATTATACCATACAACGCATCATAAACTCCGCCGTTCAAGTGCTCCTACGTCTTTGTCGCTTCGGCCACAAATCCACATATCTTGCCCAACTCTCATAGCCCTAGATACACATCCGCATCCGACTCCGCCTTCTCGTATCTTTTCGTATCATCGCTGTCGACTACCCGTCGTTCATCAACCTCCCTTTATCAGAAAATATTCGCCCCACCTCTATTGCTGCGCTTCCATCATTCTCTCTTACTCCACGTTCCCAATTACTCCAACAACTAAGGTCTCTGATCCTTCCTCGTCGCCCGCCCTCGCCTGGAATCAGCTCTATTTCAACGCCCGCGGCGCTCTCTCCGTTATTACATTCAAATACCTCATCCGTATCCACCTTCTCGATACGTGTCTAGTAGGTGGAAAATATTCTCAAGGAAAAAATAAAATATTCTCCAAGAGAACATTTTATCAATATTATCTTGCATGTGTCAGTAATCTTCTCAAGACTTCTCTAATACTACGCTTAGGTACTAGGGAGATTACTGATTTAACTGAATATAAATATTTTGGAGTTATTCTAAAATGTTTAAACTATCGTTTTATAAAAATAAATATTTTAATATTTTTGCTAAAAATATTTATCTTTTGCAAAATAGAAATAAATCTACTATCGGAGATAGATTGTAACTATCTTTTTTCTGTAAAAATAAATATTAATAAATCTGCATTTTTATAAATCCGCTATATTTAATTAATCTGCGTTATTATTTGAAATTTAAGGGTTATTTCTTAAAAAATACAAATCTAATAAGATTGCTTTGGAAAAGCTAAACTAATTAAATTTAAATTTGTTTTTTATGCTGGATATGACGCGTTGTAGAAATAAAGTTTATAGAAATTACAGAAAATCGTTGTTATTTAAAATACTTCTCTTTTTTTATTACTATTTAAATATAGCTCATTGGAGAATTAGTAAATAAGAATGTAACGGCATGTACATCGAATATAACTAATGTTCAATACAAGATTGTTCTTATTAAACGTGGACAGTGTGACTTTCAAACAAAGGTTTTGATCACCATATTTGTAATATGATCATTTTATATGTTGTTTAGATGGAACATGTTCACCAAGCTAATGCATTAGCGGGACTTGTTTACGGTTGCTTTTGGTTTTTGTCTTTTAATATTGATTTTTTTATTTAGACGAAACACTCGACAGTAATTTTTTAATGGATATCAATGTAAAAACGAATTTCCCATTTGCATTTATACACTCATTTAAAGCTATTGATGCGAAACCATGTGTATTAATATCAAAGAAATCTAACATTGAACTAATTGAAGGTAATTGCTGTTGAATTACATTTAAAATAATGCTAATAGCTTATTATTCATTTCATGTTACCGAACAAGTTTGTAAATGAGTATTCAATAGTGCATGCTTTTTCTAAATTGTGTAATCGTTCAATCAAATGTGACGATCAAAATTACTTTTTAGATTCTTCAAAATCTTTATAATATTTTATTTATAACTTAACATCGACTTATGCTAAACCACTCTTTAAACACATTAGCTCTCACATTAGATTGCAATTGTTTTCCTTGAAAATGTTAAACCTGTGAATATGTGAATAAATGTTGAACCTATGACGTTCGGTGTAATTTTTATTCTTGAAATAAAGACGGCTTAAAGATACAAATATCTTTAAGCTGTCTATGATTTGACATAGTTGTCTATAAGTTGACATTGTTTTCTCTTAAGTTATCTATTCTTGCCTTTGAACCATTATTCTCTCATTTTAATAATTTAAATCACCTTTGAATTATTCAGCCAATTGTTGAAGACATTTTTTTACTATAATTTTTAATAATTTTTAGCTTATTTTTTTATTTTCCTATTTATAATTTTGACTATCCGTTCATTTCGGCTTTACAACCCTAAAATACTAGAACCGTCATTGGCAACAACATTGTCTAAAAACAAATTATATCTTATATCTAAAACTTTAATATTTTATTATATAGTTTGCTAAACTCAGTTGTCAAAAATACACATGATTGTAAAAATTATTATTCTAACCGTATTCAACCCAACAGAAGTAGTATTACGAGTTAAATCTATTCCGTGCACTTTCTTCACTAAGTATAATTTATTTATAAGGACGATATTGACACAAAACAAATCTTGATAATGCTTTACGATACAAAACCTCGATTATAAAAATCTATTTATAGAATGGAACTAAAGAAACGACAATTTATTCGATAAAAATGTTCAGTTCAATATTTCAATAGCTGCTGCTATCAGCAGCTATTGGGTAGCAGCAGCTATTGAACTGGACATTTTTATCGAATAAATTGTCGTTTCTTTAGTTTTATTCCATAAATAAATTACAATTAAAGAAACAAATTGATATTTTCAAACTAACTAAAATGTCAATTCGATGATAATACTGCTATTAGGTGCAGTTCTGAATGTTTGCTAGTTTACAATTATCTGCTTTGTTACCAACATGCCAAAATATTCCAAATGTCAACGGATAAAACTTTTTACACTTTTAATTTTCAAAGTTAAGCAGAAAAATCGGTTCATAGATAATTTAATTTGATAATTAAACTTAAAATAATTAAATTTATAATAAATTATCTTTAATTAAAATTTGATGTTGAATTTTAAGCGTTATGTCCGCTGAATCACAATTTTAAGATACATCAAAATCACACGATTTTTGAGTTTATGAAAAATGGTTGTCACTTCGGCATTAAAGGTCATCGACTGTTGTATTTTCTAAGAGCGGAAGATGATGATAATGCATTTGTGTTAGCGACGGAAATAAGTGATATTCGATTTGTACAACATTCTTCAATGGATAACACGTATCTGGTTCATCGCACATTGCTGGAAGACAGCGCTTCATCGTACCAGTTTTGTAAATGGGCTAGCTACTATTCTGATTTGCTTAATTTCAAAAGCAATGGTATTTCTTCTGATTCTTTGTTTTCCCTGTGGAAAGGCAATCCTATCACTGTACAACAGAATTGTAGCTTAGCAAATATTCTCAGTCAGCTTCCGTGGACACAACAGAATCAACAACTTATTTGGATTCCAAGAAATCTACCCTAAATTAACTTGTTCTATTTATCGACTGTGCCCGAGCTGTACCCTTCCGAACATATATTTTTGAACATTTTAAAGTTTAATAATTTTACATTTGTTCTGATAATTTCTGCTAATACATAGAATAAGGTTTTAATTATATCACATGCGTGTTGTAATAAACTTGTCTTTAATAAAAAAATATTTATTGATTCGATAAATAAAATTGATAACTCATTAAAACAGCAGTGATTAAGAAGGAAATATTTGCTGACAAACTACAACATTCGGAGATTTTGTAACTTTTTAAGATTGTTTATTGAAACCTTCTAAGTATTAAATAAAAATTGCATTCAAATAATTAATTAATTTCTAATTAAGTAAAATTACTTTATAATATTTTAGTAAAATGTTAATAAAATAATAGGCTCTATAGATATTAAATGAAAAACTTTAAAGAAACATTCTAAAAATGTCATGACTTATTTCTAAAGTCAGCAAAGCCCGTGTTTTTTCATTTTATATTTTAAAGGTGAAACCAAAGGATCTGTCAAATACTCAATGTCTAACATTTATTTCATTAAAACTACTGTAGCATCAATCTATAATGATTTATCATGTTATATATTTTATATAAATAATTAATAATAAAATTATTATATATTTTATATATAATAATATAAAATTAATATAATATATAAAATATGAATCTTATATATTTATATTATCTAAAATATAATATGAATCAAAGAAAAGAGTAAATTAAAGAAAATATTAAATATTTTATTGATATTTCGCTAACCTCTTTTAGCTTCTTCAGAAATTTACTTAAAATTACTTTCATTTTTATTAATAATATACTTTTTTAAAGTATATTGATAATGATGCATTTATTAATAAAGAATTATTGGAGCTGAATCTATATATATTATTTTAATATATAATCATGTTATATATTTTGTATTAAATAATTAATATAATAATTTAATATTTATAATTATATTTAATTATAAATATATATAATAAAAAATAAATATCTAAATTTAGCAAATATTATTATATATTTAATATTTTATCCAACTTGAATTTATTAAACTATAATTCATTTATCAGAATTAATAATTTAAATAAATAATTTATTTTAAATTATTTCAAATGAATTGTAATACATTTATTTTAATTAGAAATAAAGGCACAATTTTATACAAAAATATCATAAATGTGTCTTTATGAATAAATACGATTTTAAATAAAAGACAATTTATGAGTTTTGAACACTACCGCGGCATCACTGTTGATGCATTCAAATCATCGCAATTTTGATATTTTAATATTACAAGTTTAAAATTTGTAATGTTATATTGGAATATATAAAATAAAGTCCTTTATGTTTAGATACGAAATCATTTCAAATGATATATTTTATTACAGTAAAATTATATTTGTTAAAGATAAATTTTGATTGTAAATATTATTTGATTTTTAATATTAATGAATATTTATAAATTTTATTAAATATATAATATCATACATATGAATGAATATTAATATTTTTTAATTAAATATTATAGTCAAATTTCAGATTATTTAGATAAATATGATCAAAAGCATTGCTTAATGCCCATATGATAGATATAATTTTATCAAGTTATATAAGACTTAATAGATCTCCAAACTTTTAATTATGTCTAACAAATACCCAACGGAATGATTTAAGTACTTTTACTAAGTGAGTTCTTAGAAGTATGAGGATGCAATCGGTGATTTTGAACATTGACTATGCTTTTTCATAATTATATATATTACTAATAATTGTGAAAAGTTATATAATAATTATTATTATAATTGTGAAAAAAATTCTTGGTTATAAATACTTACAATTTCATACATCTGATTACAATCAACGAGCTTCTATCAGCCTTCAACGAATTTATTTTTATCAATTTACGAGCTAATTTTTATTGATTAACGAGCTTCAGAAATCTGCAGCAACGAGTTTTAACGCCAAAGAAAACTAATACGTTGAAAGGATGCTGATGAAGATATTCCTGTTTTGAGCGGATCTCAAGTTGGGTTATCATCACAGCAGGGAAGTGTTGCGGATGCAATGGTTATTTTGCCAAGTACAAGGGTTGTGTCTGTCTGTGTTAAAGCAGGTAGGTAATGCACTGCATGTAGTTGTCTGAATATACACCAGGTTTAGAACATTTAATTGCTTGTTCAAACAATGATTGCCCCGTAATAGTAAAAATTTGGTTACCCCGAGTGCTTCCTAGGGATTTTCTTACCCGTAAAATATTTTGTCAATATTGTACTCATTTGAATGTGTGCTCTCTTTTATCCAAAATAACTTCTTTGCAGTCGAAGATTGCTTCACTTGGAAATACGATGAATACCGCTTCCAAGTTGAATACTTTTGATCAAATAAATTCAAAACCTAGACTCACAAACTCCTGGGCGGATATAGCGCGATCACTTCTTAAACGGCTAGTACGTGATCATGTTGGAAAAACGACAATTGCAACGGTAAATGCGTTTTGCGATAAAATGTCTGCCGAGGGAATATCGAAAGATGTTCCCTCGGCAGATGGAACATATTGATGAAGCTATTTTCAGGGCCTTCAATGCAATTTTCAGTAACGTTCCAACTGGTTGTGTAGAATCAGAAGTGTTAAGATTTTGAATGTTATAAGGATTTTTTAACGCATTCTGATATCAAGCGAATCGTACGCCTACGTTCACATAAACAAGACCGCCATCCATGGATAAAAGCTAAATGAATCTCTTGTGCAAAGTATACTTAAAGTTGAAAGCAAATTGAAATCTTTCGATTATTTATATCTTTATGTCTTTATATCTTTATTTTTATGTCTTTATCCTTCCTGACTTGTCAAAAACCTGAAAGAGAACACCAGCGTATACTTAAACAGTAACTTGGAGAATTGCAAAAAAATAGTCTGAATGATCGGTTTTACATAAGAAATAGTAAGATTTTTCGTTTTGAAAGTCCTAATACTACTTCTGGTATAGCCACCACCCATGTTTTCTCGTCAATCGGCTTTAAAGTTTTAGATATGACTTGATATGCCCATGGAGTTGATACAAATGAAATATGACAATTAGTAGATTGTTCGACCGAAGCAATGCAGTGGGTAAGTGCAGAATGCTCCACATTCACCGCTACTAATTCAACTTTTCACTGTCTTGCGTTGTTAAACAATAGAGGGTTTGCCTTATTTGTTGAATTTAGGTATAGAAAGTTTTTTTCGACAAGTTCGATATCATAATCTTACATGAAACGTTTTCTACGCATCCAAATTCCTTGCGAAATTTTTATATTGTTGAATCTCCAGTGGAGATGCGCATGAGGAGTCGACCGATAGGCATAATCTTAGTTGGTATAAATGCGAAATTTAGCGGGTTGCAGCATAGGCTTAGTGATACAATGGTTTTAGTCGATAGTTCGAATCTTACGATTCTTGGTAATTTCCCCCACAATGTCGGCTTCTGATATAATAAGCGAATTTGATTTAGTCTTGGATTTTCTTGGCACGATAAAATCAATAATTATTGCGGGAGATTTCAATTCTAGGTATGATTTTCCTCTCCCCACAAAGTTAGGGCTAATTTCCGAATGTTTGTCTTTATATAGTTTCTTAATAAGCGTTCCATCTTTCCCCACTTATCTGTTCGACAGGTAGCAGTACCATCGATTTAGTCTTTGCTAACCTTAATGACATTGCAATAGAACAAGCGTTGGATGGCATTTCGACAACATTCAGGAAGCATCAATCACCAGAAATTGAAATAGATGTTTCAGACGGGGTTTTTATCAACTGCACTAATCAATTAAGTAGGAAGTTGAATGTCCAAGCAATCGATGTAAATTCTATGACACGGATTATACTTTAGCAGATTCTGGCGATGTTAATAGTGGGTTTGACATGTTGGGTGAAATAATTCAAAAGGCGTGTTCAATCAAGAGTATTTGTAGACAACATTTTCCAATTTTAAGAAACATGCAGTTGCGCGAGATAAAGGTAAAATTACTACATTATCGTAGTTTGTTAAGGCGAGATGAAACATACCGGCCTCTTTATGCTAAATTAAAGAACGAATACAGCATAAAAATACGAAAGCTTATAATGTTTGTAAATGCACACAATAATAGCAGGATACTAGAACAGGCACGTTTGATCCCGTAGAAGTTAGAACCTTGTAATCGTTTAGTGAGTACTATTGTCAGTGTACCCATTTCTCAATAGGAACAACATTTTAGTAATTTATATGATTCCAATATTGGAGATAAAAAGCAGTGTAGTTATTTCAGTAGGTCGTTTAGGCCTCTTGGAGAGCTAAGACACTTGAACGCATATTTTACAGTCTATGAAATCGAATTCTTTCTACACCACATCCCTGATAGAAAAACAGTCGGCAATGATGGTATAGACGCTGAACAAATAAAAGGTATTTGTCAGTCTCAGTTAATTTTCTGGTGATGTTATTTAATCAATTCTTGATGGGAGATTTGGTCCCTATTTCGTATAAGAAAATGATTCTAAAAATACTTTATAAAGTTGATAATGATCCTGGTAATTAATTAATTATAGATGTATCGCAATACTATGTTAACCATATAAGTTATTTGCTACCATCATATGTTGTAGCTAATATTTTTTTATCAAAATTTATTTAAATAATTTTATCATAATTCCTTTAAAAATTTGCTGCTTTAACGATAAGTTATTAAATGATAATTTACTAAAGTATTAATAGTAAAATGTTGATGTTAAAAATATCCACATATTATTTTCCTGTCGTGTATTTATAAAATGAAAACTAAAGAATATTAAAAATTTATAAAACTAAAGAATATTAAATAAAAAGGTACCTTACTAACTATCATTAATAATTGTTTTGTAATACGTTTGTTTTATTAATATAATTAATTACAGGTAAATAGCCAAAGAAAAACTACTTGAATAGTTTGGAAGAGAATTAATAATTTTGCAAATAGTTAAGCTTTATATTAAATTATCATAATTTAGATTTGTATAATTTAGAATAATTTTATATAATTAATATAATTTCACAATCTAATATAATTTCAAATGTTTTCAGCAAAACAGCCAAAAAACAATCGCCTGGTGACTAGGGGCTATTAAAATTTTAAGTGGATGTAGAATAAAGGGATAAGAAGAGGGGGAAGTTCACTTTTGATTTTTTATTGAATTTTATTTTTAACATCATTTTTAATTATGGAGTAAGGTTTGTTAAAATGAGGATAATTTGCATCTCTTGCGGTTCTTTAATGAGCACTAGATTAAAAATATTACCCTTTCCACCACAAGTGCTGTCTCCATCTTAAGAAACGCTGTTCAAGAAACTCGTTTAAATCACCTTCCTTTGTACGCTGTTTTCGTAGATTTTAAAAAAACATCCAATTGCATTGACAGATACTTGCTTCTCCGAAAATTAATAACCGAACTTAGCCTAAACGGCTATATCATACATGTACTAAATCAGGTTCACTGTCCTCACATTGTCCGAGTCTTTGATGGAATAAAATATTCAGATTACTTTCAACAAATTAAGGGCGTTACTCAGGGTGACCCTCTTAGCGCAATTTTGTTCAGTCTTTTTGTAAATGATCTGCCAGCATGTATAAGTAAAACTAACTCTTCTTGTCTTTTATATCCAGATTATTTGGTTATATATTCGTCGAAAATAAATGATGTGAGTTCAGCATTGGCTAGGCTCAAACTGTATTGTATGGCGTATGGTTTGCAAGTTAATCTAGCGAAAAAAAGTGTTAACATTCCGAGGGGGTAATAGGTTTTTACAAAATGACGCTTTTACTTATGACGGTATGAGTTTACAAATGTGTACGCAATTCTACTATCGTGGTTTTAACATGCCCTCTAAGTGGAGTTTTACTAATAATTTTTATATAATTGCTAGTTTTTATTCAATTGCTTCTTTTGTGAGTTCGGTCAATCTTTTACGTTCAACAGAGTATCCTACAGCCACGAAATATTTTCGAATGATGTTTATTATAATGGTTACATATGGATTATCGGATATTTGGCACGATTTGTCTATTCGGAATTTCGAACAAATTGATAGAATAAAATGGAATTTTCTTAAATTCTTCTTTTGCTTGTCCTGCAAGGTTTCGTCTTAGAAATTAGCATATCTTACTAGAGAGCAACCCTTGTCGTTTATCCAGCCAAGACGCTTCTCCTCAATAGAGACAACGACGTTTCGTTCCCGTGTATCGAATTGTGATTCGAAGCAACTGTTACTGGATAGTGATGTCCAATTTACGCCTGTCGTTGAATTCCTGAACATTTGGAAGTTTGGTAATCAAAGAAATCGAGCATGTATAATGAGATTTTCTCTTGAAGGTTTTTATGTTAAGTTGTGCTCAAATCGGATAATGTGTCATACACGAGAATCCGCCTGTATTTGTAAATCCTGCTTATGTAAGTGCCAACTGATCTTGCATGCTCGAACTTGCATTCATTTAAAAACACTATCCATGTTGCAGCTTAACGTCATGTTAAGTAGTATTATTAATTTGGAAGGTGCTTGTCTATTAACGTTTTCGTGTTGTAATAACGCTTTTTTGTTAATCCTTTCTCATCGCCCGTGGCGGCAGAGGATTATTATTTTAATAATATGTCAATCGTTGTTAATTTTTTATTATATAGTTATGTTTTAATTTAGTAAGTTCTGAATACATTATCTTTATTAATTTGATAATTAATAAAGATATTTATTAATGATGTATTTATGTATTTATGTATACATCATTTATGCTAATGATGTATTTCCTCTGAAATAAGTATCTAGTATCTTATTCTAATGCAAAGTATATTATTTATTATCCATCCATAAAAATTTGCCACTTAAGAGTTTTAATTTATTCTTTATATTATTGTGTTGATTTATATATTTTACTATTTTCTGCTTGATGTTATTTTTATAGTAACCTAGTTTAAAATATGTATCTATTAAATTATTTAAATGATTTTGAAGAAAGCCAATATCATTACATATTGTTGCAATTCTTAAAATTTCATTATTTAATGTATAAAATTTGATTATCTGGTGTAAAATCTTATTTAAATACAAAGTATATTTTACTATCCATAAAATTTCCGCTTAAGAGCTTAAATTTATTTTTATTATTTTTATATTTTACAATTTTATCTTTGATTTTGTTTTTATAGTAACTTAGTTTAAAATATGCATCTATTAATTTAAATGATTTTGAAGAAAGCCAAATATCGTTACATATTGTAGCAATTCTTAAAATTTCATTATTTGATGTATTATATTTTATATTTATGGTATGCATGAATGCTCATGCAAAAATATGTTTCTTGTAAATTTAAATATGTCATCTCTACGATATAAATTAATAGTAGTTTTAGTTAATGTTAATTTAATGTTCATATCTAGATATACACCTTCTTTATCATCAAAATTGACTTTATTAAGAATAAGGCTACTTAGATAAATTTGTAAACTTATTAAATAAAAATTATTAGAGTTAAATACACATAAATCATAAATAAGATTTATTTTTTAAACAGTTATTGAATATATATGTATATACGTATATATAGCATTTATATATTTAAATGTTATATTGTTAAATATTAGTTATAATGTTTATTAAAATATAACGTAAAATTTACGAACTTAAAATTTCGTTCTCAATTTATAATATTTAATATAATTTAGTATGTATGAATTTTCATGCAAAAATATGTTACTTGAAGAAAGCCAATATCATTATATATTATGGCAATTACTAACATTTCATCATTTTACACGTAAAATTTCGTTCGCAATGTATTATATTTTATATAGTGTACATTTTTAATACAAAGTTTATTATTTATTATCCATAGAAATTGTCTGCTGAATAGTTTAAATTCATTTTTAATAATATTATGTTGACTATTTTCTGTTTGATTTTACTTTTATAGTTTCCTAGCTTAAAATTTGTATCTATTAAATTATTTAAATGATTTTGAAGCCAATATCATTTCATATTGTTGCAATTCTTAAAATTTCATTATTTAATGTATTATATTTTATATTATATGGTATGCATGAATGCTCATGCAAAAATATGTTTTTTAAATTTAAATATGTAATCTTTACGGTATAAATTATTAATTGATGTTAATTATTTATTGATAGTTTTAATTGATGTTAATTTGATATTCATATCTAGATATATTCCTTCTTTATTATCAATATTAGTTTTATTAAGAATAAGGCTACATTGATAAATTTGTTCATTTATTTAATAAAAATTATGAGGTTAAAACTATTATTGAATCAAAATTATTAAAATTATTTTTAATAAATATGTATTTATTAAATTATTTAAATGATTTTGAAGGAAGTCAATATCGATACTGAAATGCTCATGTATTTACTCAATATCAATGCTCATGCAAAAATTTTTCTTTAATTCAAATATGTCATCTTTACGATATAAATTAAATTTAATTTAAATTGATATTAATTTAATATTCATATCTAGATATATACCTTATCTATAATCAACATTAACTTTATTAAGAATAAGGTTACCTGGATAAATTTGTTCGCTTATTGAATAAAAAATATTAAAGTTAAATTCATAATTTTATTAAATTCATATTTTTATATAATTTGACATATAAGATGGCGGGAAAGCCATATTATATGGCTTTATAATTATATGACTTTATATAATTGGCGAAAAAGCGCCAATTTGACACTTCAATTTAGTTTTATCCATATATTTATATTAACATGATGATTTAACGTTTGTTAAATAGGCGTTATAGTTATTAGTATAGTATATGTTTCCGAATATCTTTATTAAATATCTTTATTATCATTAATATTAGTTTTATTAAGAAACGGCTACCTGGATAAATTTGTTCGATTATTGAATAGAAATTATAAGAATTAAATACTCATTAATTAAATATCTTTATAATTAAATATCTTTATATAATTTAAATTTAGTTTTTACACAGTTATGAACAAATTCATATTCTATAAAGCTTAAAAACAAGTCAGCTATAATTGGGCTACTATTATCATCCGTTGGAACACCTTTTACTTGTCTAAATATAGATGTCCCTACTTTTAAATAATTTTGATTTATCAAAATATTTAAGGATTCTATTAATTCAATTTTATCCATATATTTCTATTTACCTGATGATTTAAAAATATACAAAGTATATGAATTATTATTCATTCATAAAAAGTTTCCACTTAAGAGTTTAAATTTATTTATAATAATAAATAAAAATTATTATTTTAAATAATTTTAAAATAATAATTTTAATATAATTTTAAATAATTTTTTTAATAATAAATATTGTGTTGATTTATATATGATATTTATTTATGATAATAAAGGGGTGGAGTATATATTAATGTCTTATTATAATCAGGTAAGAAAATTGAATTATTCGTGTTCTTATTTTATATATTTATTAAATTCTACAAATTCATAATCGTATTTTATAATTATATTATTAATTATAATTTTATAATTAATAAAATTAAAGATATATTTTTGTATTAGTTCAAATAAAACGTGACCACAAAATGTGTTAAAGTCCTTCGTATATAAAATGACTTTTACAAGTGTACACACATAAACAATCATAATTTTATAAAATATTAGCGGGCCCAAATGACGTATGTTAATGACGTATTTCCTATGATGAAATTTGATTATATAGTGTACATTTTTAATACAAAGTTTATTATTTATTATCCATAGAAATTGTCTGCTGAATAGTTTAAATTCATTTTTAATAATATTATGTTGACTTTTTTCTGTTTGATTTTACTTTTATAGTTTCCTAGCTTAAAATTTGTATCTATTAAATTATTTAAATGATTTTGAAGCCAATATCATTTCATATTGTTGCAATTCTTAAAATTTCATTATTTAATGTATTATATTTTATATTATATGGTATGCATGAATGCTCATGCAAAAATATGTTTCTTGTAAATTTAAATATGTCATCTTTACGATATAAATTAATAGTAGTTTTAGTTAATGTTAATTTAATGTTCATATCTAGATATACACCTTCTTTATCATTAATATTGGTTTTGTTAAGAATAAGGCTTTCTGGATAAATTTGTTCACTAATTGAATAAAAATTATTAGAATTAAATACACATATATCATCAATGTATCGAAACACATATTTCATATATTTATATTGTTTAGATTTAGTTTTTACACAGTTATGAACAAATTCATATTCACTAAAACGTAAAAAATTTGGCTATAATTGGGCTATTATTACTCTATTGGAACACATTTTATTTGTCTTAATATAGATGTCCTTTCTTTTTAATAATTTTGATATATCAAAATATTAATTTATGTTAATTTAATGCTCATATCAAGATATATACCTTCTTTATCATTAATATTAGTTTTATTAAGAATGATGCTACATTGATAAATTTGTTCGCTTATTGAATTAGATACTGCAAATCAAAGAAGTATGCAATAGCTGCTGAGGGATATCAATACTATTGATATACAATACAATACAACACAATAAAAGTGTACTGTTATTGTGTTATATTATGAATCAAGAAACCTCAGATTTAGGTCCTCGATTTCAAAAATAATTTTTTACAAATTGCCTGATAAACAATATGCCTTTTAAATAGCATATTTTATAGAAGTAATTGTACAGTACATTGTTTTAACTCTAAGCAGGTATTTCGAACTTTGCAAATATTAGTAATAAAAGTAATGCTGACATAATAAATATTTGATAAAGATATTTAAGAATATTTTTTAAAAATATCATTAAGTATTTGATTGAGTGCTTGTAATTGTATCTAGAATAGAGCGCAGTATTCATATATATGACAGAATGTTTTAAGAATGAAATTTAAACTATCAAGTAATTTTGTTTCACTGACGAAATTTATCTATGCAGTATTTCTCCTGTATTGTAGTCAAACTACGCAAACACACTTAAACGAATTTTATGTGTAAAAAAACAGTTTTCACGTTTTTTCGTTTTGTCAAATTTGCAAGTCTGTTTTGTTTTTTGCGTACAAGAGCGTCATCTTCACAGAAAAGAGACAAATCCAGTTGTAGAAACAAAAAGTACTTAGTAACAAGGAGTTTGTGTTGAGGATATTGAATAGTTTCCGTACTGTATCTACCACTTTAGAAATGGCAATTAGTATAACCGCGTCGAACGGACACTATGAAACGCAAACATTAAATAACACGCCTTACTCTGGGATGAACTTTAACACTACAGTAAACTCCCCTGTGCAGGTCATAAATCAGGTGGTAGTAGCTAAGCAATTTGCCTATAGCTTGAAGCAAATGAAGATATGTTTGGTAGCATTTGATTTTGATCAAACAATTGTGGCAATTCATACTCACGGCTTATGGATGGAAAATGAGAATGAAATAGCCAGACTTTCTCGATTCGTAAGACCAATGATGATTGAACTTATCAGAGCCCTACTTGAAAATCATATATATGTCGCGATTGTTTCATTTTCACCACAACTAAATGTTATAAGATCAACGCTACAGAATGTTCTCTCCAGCGAGTAAGTTAAAACTATAAAAATTTTGACTACTTATGCTGGATTGCTTATTAGAACAGCATATTATAATAACAAATATTATTAACAATTAATATTTAAATAATTAATTAAATATTAATGATTTATTAATTTATTATTAATAACATATATTTTATAATTTATTAATTTACCTAATAATTTTATATTCAGCTGTCAATAGTATTATGGTGCTTATCAGTCTCTTGTACTTTAGACTTGTTAATAGGAAACAATAATTTAATAGAAGTGAATAGATACATAAGTATTAAGATAAAAATGCGGGATATTTTTGAGCAAAAATATCCCGAATTTTGACATTTTTGATAAATATATCAGATTACTGATCAATTTAGTGAAAGCGATCATGGCGCTGAAAATAAAAGGAGTCTATCATCTGAAAATTTGATTGATAATTCCCATTGATATTTATTTATATTCATTGATATTTATCTAAACGTCTCTATCATTAATCAAACATTTTTAAATTTGACACTAACGGAATGTAAAATGTAACGGAATGCATTGATGACGTTAACAAAATACTGAAATATATTTTTTTGTATATTTTGTTCTAAGATTACTAATCAGATTAAAAATTTTAACTTATTTAACTTACTTAAACTATCAAAACAGCCTTTCGAAAGCTTGTCCTTTCTTGAATTTCGGTCAAGGAGGGTCAACTCAATTGACTCTTTAATTTAAAGAATAAAAATGCGAAATTATTATTGATTCCCAAGAATGATTTAAATAATTTAATTTTAGATTAATCAAAATAATTTAATGAAATTTGAATCAAATTAACACATAATTTAAATTTAAAAGAAACATTTTTGCATGAGCATTCATGCATACCATATAATATAAAATATAATACATTAAATAATGAAATTTTAAGAATTGCAACAATTTGTAACGATATTGGCTTTCTTCAAAATCATTTAAATAATTTAATAGATACATATTTTAAACTAGGTTACTATAAAAATACCATCAATCAGAAAATAGTAAAATATATAAATCAACACAATATTATTAAATATAAGTTTTAACTCTTAGGTAATTTGAGTTTCCGAAAACCGGTAACACAGCAATGCTTTCTGATGATCCCTAATCTCCATTCAAAATACATTTTTACATGAGACTTTATATCGTAAATAAAACTTATTTAAATTTACAAAGAAAACATTTTTGACCAAATAATATCAAATATGATACATTAAATAATGGAACTTTACTTATTGTGATAACATCTAATGTTATTGGCTTTAGGATGAATCATTTAAATAATTTAAGTATTACATATTTTAAGCTATAATACTATAAAAATAAAACTAAACAAAAAAGTTGTCAAACATAATTCTTCTGTGTTTGGTTGATGAATTGGTGCCGAAACCTGATAACATTGAATAACATAATATCAAATATGATACATTAAATAATGGAACTTTACGTATAAAAATATATAAACTATTATATTAACTATTATGTATTATGTATGTGTTAGATTTTATGCTTTACATCGAAGAAATACGCAATTAGCTTGCATTTGACCCCTTTTCAACTTGTTCAAATATGCCATAATATGAAATTTTATTGGTCTACTACAAAATCCTTTGAATAATTTAATTGAAAATCGTAAAATATATAAATCATGACTCATATTTTATAAATATGAGTCATGATTGTAGACCTATTTACAATTGAACGATTTTTTTAAAGATAAAAATAAAGCTATTCTTATAAAGATATTTTCAATAAAAATTTTGATCTTTTCATTTGTGAGAAATGCTTAAACTTTTCGAACGAAAAGATTAAAGATTTGTTGCAAACGAAAAGTTTGCAACGAAAAGTTTGCAACAAAAAGTTTGATCAATATATATAGAGAGGCAATTTCATAGATCAATTTCATAGATAATTATACTAGATTAATTTTAATATAATTTTAATAATTATAATTATAATTATTATAAATTAATTTAATATAATTTTACTAATCTTCACACTTTTATCAGTTGCATTTAGAACTTGACTGATTTCGTGAAGTAGAAACAAATTATAAAAAAGTATACTTGATACTTTGGCAAAGTATGCTTTATTGAAAACAAAGTATAAATTGCCAATCACTAAATTACAATTTATTGATGTTAAATATTTTATTTAGAATATCATTAAAACGTACAATTTAACTTAACAGTTAAATTATACTGCCAGTTTCTCAATTAAAATTGACTTTTTGGAAGCTACATAAATAGATTCGAACATTTGTTCAAATGTTCAAACATTCAAATAAAATTTCACTTAACGTTAAACAAATGTTTAGGGAATGCAATAAACTGTTTATTTGTCCTTTGCTATTTTAAATTCAAAGTTTAAGTCATAAAATTTCACTTAACGTTTAACAAATGTTTAGGGAATGCAATAACCTGTTTATTTGTCCTTTGCTACTTTAAATTCAAAGTTTAAGTCATAAAATTTCACTTAACGTTTAACAAATGTTTAGGGAATGCAATAAACTGTTTATTCAGTGTTATAATCCGCATTTGCCAAGCACAATCCCAATAATTGGTGGTAAGGAAGACCACCTCGTTGCAGTAGTTTCATATATACAACAAGTTTCTGGACAAACGATCTACAGCAGGCAAATTTTGCTAATCGACGATGATAAAAATAATATTAATACTGCACTGGCTTACGGACATTATGTCATCCATTACAATGAAGATGTTCAGCAAAAAAGTTGGTTGGAGATGAGTGTTGCCTATTCTTCTGAATAATATGCTTTTTAATAAGAAAATAATTACGTTGGAAATAAATCAACTCTTGTTTTTAAACAATAGTTTGCATTATATTATTAAATATAATTTAATATTAAATGACTAATTGCTCATTTCTCCGAAATTATTTCCTCGTATTTTATTAAAACATTTCTAGTCGGCTTACACAAAAGTCTGTTCGCATTTCGTACTAACGAAAATAAATAATTATTTGCAAGCAAATTATCTGACCGATAAAAATTTCTATAATTAAATATAATAATATTATAGATATGATAATTATTAAATATTATAATTTTAATAAAAATATATTTAACCTACTATAATATTTGATTAATATTTAATTATTATTTTATTTATTATAATTTTATAGAATAAATATATAATTATTATTCATTTTAATATATTTTACACTAATTTTTTCTAATTAAATGCTTCTCTAGTCGGCTTTAGCAAAGTCTGTTCGCATTTCGTACTAACGAAAGTAAATTCTAAAACTTGCTACTTAAGCTCGATACTAAACTTCGATGCTAAAGTACGATACTCTGGTGTACTCTAACGGCACAGCAGAGTATATCCATGGCGACGTAGCTTTAATTCCAGGATCGCAGCCCGAGTTCCAGCTTACTATGGAACGCAGCCAAATGTGAAGTTATTGTACAGCTGACCGAAATATTCTTCCATAGGTTAAAATAACTATACAAAACTCTCATCAATGACAATATGGGAATAGGCTAATATCAATAGGCAATATCGGCTTTGCCTAACATGCAAAGCCGATAAAGCTGGAAAATGACTAACCGATTGATGCATATTGCCTTCCACGACGCATGCATTTGCAAACCTGAATAGCGATGCCTAGACTTTTTTATTTTTCGAAATCTACTTCCTGCGCGGATAGTACAGTCCATAATCGTATGATGAGACTGCGATTCATACATCATTCCGGATTTAATATTTCTCTGTTTACTTAATATCCAAAAAATAACAAGAATTTAAAATAAATTTAGTTAAAAATTAATTTATTACAATAAAATATCAAAAATTTATTGTATCTAAAATAGATTTTTAATACACAAATATAATCTGATTACTAACAAAAAACTGATCTAGGTATTCATTAATATGCCATTAATATGATTTTCTTAATATATGTTATATTGAACGCACACGACTGACATAATAAAGTTAACAACCAAGTTATTTGCGTACTTAAACAAATAAATCAGCAATGCTATCGATATGCCAATATTTTCATTTCTAAATGACTTTACCGGTAAAATCTGTAATATTGCCATGCAGATGAAAATTGTAGCAGGGAAATTCCCATCTAAAAACATTGCCATAATTACCAAATACATTGGTTGTATTTCTGCCACATTATTTCGTTTAAACGCAATTGAAAATATCGTAATGATCGACATTATATAAGATAACTTTAGGGAATAGCAGGATAGCAAGAATACAGTAAGTATGCAGGCAAGCTGAAATGATGAAAAACGAAGAATCAGAGTTAATCCGGTCAGCCATACAGCAAATCCGGATCTGTACTTGTTTATTATGGAAATGTAACTGGTTAATGTCAACATTGCAAAAAACGTGCTCACAATCAAAACCAAATATGCTTTCTGTCGATGAAATAAATGCTCTGCTATCCCATTACATGAATAACTACTTGCTTTCCTGATAGCAGCATTAATAAGCCCATTTAGCGACATCATACTTTGTTGCTTTTGCTCATGATTGTCATCGTCATTGCAGTTGGGTGTAATAGGTGATTCTATAGGTCGCGCAATATTCATTATTTTACTTGTAGATGATTTTCGTTTACTTGTCGAACATGCTCTCAGTTTCATGACCATTTTATACTGCACACTGAAATATAATTCTCCCAAACATAAAAATAAGTTGATAAACTTGATTTTTCAACGACAACTGCCAAAACAATTACCATGAGATTTGCTGAAGAATTTTGAAATTAAAAAGAGGGACAAAGCTTGCTTTTCACAGTTTCTGAAAAATCAATAAACAGCTAAATTGACACTACCCTATCTATGATAATACATTTTTACAGACCGGAAATTAATCTAAATTTACAGTCTAATAATCAGCATTTTTAAATTTTTATTTGCATAGAAAATATTGTTTGAATGATATTGTTTCTCCTTAATCTTGAATTCCATTATAAATCGTAACCTTTGGATCTTTCATACTGCCATAAAATATTCGGCAACAAAAAAGGGTATAAGGAACTAATTAATGTTGGGATATGAACGCACTACTAGCAAAATCAATTTTTTACATTAAAAGATGTAAAAAGTGACAAAATTCCATTTATAAAATATTTCAAATCTAAAAATTTTCACTCACACATCGCGGTGACATTATCACACTGCAATATATATTACGTCGTAATCAAATCGAAATTTTTAGCTTTTTTAAGAAAACCTATTATTATTGAAATTTTTAATGAGTGTTTATGTGTGTACACTTGTAAAAGTCATTTTATATACGAAGGACTTTAACACATTTTGTGGTCACGTTTTATTTGAACTAATACAAAAATATATCTTTAATTTTATTAATTATAAAATTATAATTAATTATATAATTATAAAATATGATTATGAATTTGTAGAATTTAATAAATATATAAAATAAGAACACGAATAATTCAATTTTCTTACCTGATTATAATAAGACATTAATATATACTCCACCCCTTTATTATCATAAATAAATATCATATATAAATCAACACCATATTATTAAAAATAGATTATAAATATATTATAAGAAAATAGATTATAAATAGACATTAATATGTACTCCACCCCGTTATTATCATCATTTTTATTCAATAAGTGAACAAATTTATTCAATTAGCCTCATTCTTAATAAGACCAATATTAATGATAAAGAGGGTGTATATCTAGATATGAACATTAAATTAACATTAACTAAAACTAATATTAATTTATATCGTAAAGATGACATATTTAAATTTACAAGAAACATATTTTTGCATGAGCATTCATGCATACCATATAATATAAAATATAATACATTAAATAATGAAATTTTAAGAATTGCAACAATATGTAATGATATTGGCTTTCTTCAAAATCATTTAAATAATTTGATAGATGCATAGTTTAAGCTAGGTTACTATAAAAATACCATCAAGCAGAAATATCATCAAATAGAGGTCATCAGAATCAACACAATAATATAAAGAATAAATTAAAACTCTTAAGTGCAAATTTTTATGGATGGATAATAAATAATATACTTTGTATTAGAATAAGATACTAGATACTTATTTCAGAGGAAATACATCATTAGCATGTATTTGGCCCCGCTGCTATGTTGGGTAGAGGAGTTAGGGGCCGAAACCATGATAGCATAGCAGTTCCTCCTGATGACCTCTAATTCTTATTCTGATACAACGTCTGTTATTTATTAGTCAATTCATAAAAATGACGTTTATTTTAAATTTCAATTTTTTATTTTAACTTGATTTAAATTATAGAAAATCTAAAAACAATTATTAATTTTATTTTTTAATTATTAAATTTTGATTTAGCATTATTATGTTTTGTTTATTTTATGATTATATTAAATACGTAGACTCAGTTAGCTGATGTGATATTTTGATCGGACGATGATGCGATCTTGTCTTGCCAAAAACGTTTACATTTATCACGTAGAAAAGAATAATGGGAGCGTCGAAGATTTAAGTAATGAGCATGATAACTAGAGATTCGAGTGTGACCACGTTTGAGAAAAACCAAGATAGACTATAAAAGAAGGACTACAATGCGCTTAAAAATTTTATAGTCAGAGTCGACCCAAGGTGCGCAGAGAAGCGTTTGGGAAATTGCGACTGTGAGTAAAAGATAATTGAGGAAGCTGGATTGCTCATAGTAAAAAAGTGTAGATAGACTATCATCTTTAGCAAAGGTTACATGATGAGACAAAAGAGTATACTATGTATAATAGCATAATATAACTATCTTTATAATAATATGTATAATATTATAATATAATCTTTATTATTAGAATCTTTAATACTTTAATAAATCAAAATTATTTAAAGGTAGGGACATCTATATTTAGACAAATAAAAGGTGTTCCAATGGGTGGTAATAGAAGCCCAATTATAGCTGACTTATTTTTAAGCTTTATAGAATATGAATTTGTTCATAACTGTTTAAAAAATAAATCTAAATTATATAAAGATATGAAATATATGTTTCGATATATTGAGGATATATGTGTCTAACTAAAATAATTTTTATTCAATAAGCGAACAAATTTATCCAGGTAGCCTCATTCTTAATAAAACCAATATTAATGATAAAGAAGGTATATATCTAGATATGAACATTAAATTAACATTAACTAAAACTACTATTAATTTATATCGTAAGGATGACATATTTAATTTTACAAGAAAAATATTTTTGCATGAGCATTCATGCATACCATATAATATTAAATATAATACATAAAATAATGAAATTTTAAGAATTGCAACAATATGTAATGATATTGGTTTTCTTCAAAATCATTTAAATAATTTTAGAGATGCATATTTTAAGCTAGGTTACTATAAAAATGTATGTTTCGATACATTGATGATATATATGTATTTAACTCTAATATTTTTTATTCAATAAGTAAACAAATTTATCCAGGTAGTATTATTCTTAATAAAATCAATATTGATGATAAAGATTCTATTTATCTAGATATGAACACTAACATCAATTAAAAATAACTTTTAATTTATATCGTACATGTGACCTTAAAATTTACGATAAACATATTTTTACATAAGCTTTCATTTGTACAATATAAATAATGAAATTTTAAGATCTGCTAAAAAGAAAAGTAGCTAAAGCCCAATAACTTGAAAAGTTTCGATTCGTGGATATCACTGTGTGGTGCCAAAGTTGTGGCCACTGGCAAAACTTGAGACTTTAAGAATAAACTACTCCTTCACTCACATGTATTACAAACTGCGCCTTCAATTCGATATTTTCATCGTCGTATTGAAATCCAAGATAATAACAAAATATATCGAGCAATATATTGTTATATATTGCAATATTTTGCAATATTTTGTTATTCCAACTGTGATCTTGTTATGCTTTATATTCACTTTGTTTTTGCTTGTGTTATTAATTTTGCTTGAAAATTTTGATTATTAATTTTGCATAATAAAATTTCAAGAATTTCCAGTGATATTAGTACAATGCTATGATGTTAGTTTTTAAAAAATTAATTTAAATAATTTATCAGATACATATTTTAAACTATGTTTTTATCAAAATAAAATTAAACAGAAAATAGTGACATTTACAAATCAACAAAATATAATTAAAAATTTATGGAACCCACAAATTTTCCCCTTGTGGGATGGAACTCACAACGGGAAAAGCTAATTCGTTTCATTGCTCGTTCTATGGCATGTAGAAACGGTACCCCGTATTGCAGCACAGCGGGTCAGTTATTTCAGCGCGTGTCCGTCGCACTGATCAGAGGAAATGCAAAAACGATCCTCAAAAGTCTTGACGAGATGGGCCAACCCTTACTAGAGAAAAGTCTTGGGTATTGTGACGACCCATCTCCGCGACTTTTTTCTGTGAGCAACCTTGCACAGCCCGAGGCCCAGTCAGTTGAGGTAGTTCATGACTCCTATATTCGGACAACTTCCGTCGTCAAAGGCGACCATTCTGAGGTTGACATGCCTGTCATGCAACTCATGTCTCCATGACGACCTTCGGCATATCACTCAACATCTAAACAATCATATAATGCTTCTTTGTCACTTCAGCAATCACCAACAATTAAGGAGGGGTTGATATCGCATCAACCGAATATTGATCAACATACCGATGGAACTGCAACATTATCCAGATTACCACTTGCACCATTTTCGAGCCTTTCATTTGGAAATTCAAATTTTACTGAAATACAACAAAATATTTTGGACACTATTTAGACTAATTCACATGCAATTCAAAATCTTCTAAGTAATAATTTGGCTCAAGGACTTATGAGTAATCCTGCATTGCTTAGTTCAATTAAGCATAACAATCCACAAATGCAAAGAGTGAGAGAGCAGAACCACGAAGATTCACAATTTGTTAACAATCCGGATTTAATGCGTCAAACAATATAAATAATTCGTAATCTTACAACTATACAGGAAATTACGAGAAGCCATGATATAGCCCTGATTAACCTTGAGAGTTTACCGAGCGGATATAATGTTCGACAGAGAATTTATCGCGATTTTAAAGAACCAATGCTTAATGTGGCACATGAGCAGTTTGAAGATAACCCTCTGAATACTAATTCTAGCTCATATAGTACAGCTAACACTAGTCAAGTAGGAACTAAAAATACAAACCTCCTGCCTAACCCGGGGGCATCTCAGAATACAGCATTTCAAATCGATTCGTCTAGATCATATGTATCTAATTCAAACCGTTTAGAGTCGCCTTTGCAACCTACGTCAAGCGAAAACACTAATCGGTATTCTACGATGAACTTTCAACAAATATTAGTAGGCGCTGCTGAAAATCCTCGCATGTTAATCGACATGTTGCGGGCATCCAGTTTTAACCCAAACATGGATAATTATATCCGCGATCCTGGTATTCTACTTAATCTGCTGCGTACATATGAATTTATACAGGACGAAAGACAAAGAGAACAAGTACATCGTGTAATTCATGAGTTTATAAGTCAGTGGCCAATACCTGAAATTCGTGCTCTATGCACAAATACTCGAGCATTGAGGACGATTGTACAAATTCTACAGAACCTAATTCGTCTTAGGGACACATCCCCACAAGTATATTCACAGTTGATATCTTTAAATATAAGCGGTCTAGTCGATAATCAAATGAATAGTCAACCTACTTCATCTGATGTGGATTCTATTCGATCACCAAGCAATAGACAAACAGCTTATGCAACAACAGTATTTCAAAATTTACAATACTCAAATCAAGATTATACTGCTTCGTTGTTTCAACCATTAGATCGTCTTCATCCCTAGCAACATCAGCCGACAAATCAACAACCAAACCAAACTCAAGAACAACTTTATGCATCCGAACTTGTACAAATGCAGACAGTGGGATTCCATAGCCGTGATACTAATCTTGAAGCGCTTACTGCATCTATGGGGGACGCAAAAAAATGGCTGTAGAACGTAATGAAGACTCTTGACTTTTAGAATTGTTTCTTTAGCATTGTTCATTTAGAATTGCTTCTTTATAATTGTTTTTTAATTGTTGCTTTAGAATTGTTCCTTTAGAATTGTTCTTTTAGAATTATTTTTGTATCTAAATGCCATTCCCAGAAAAAAGAAATTGAATATTTCTTCGATATTTCGTTCGCTAACCGCGGACATTATCAAGAAGAATTGTAATTAGAAGAAGTATTCATTATCAAGAAGTATTATAAATTTTCTTGAGAAAATTTATAAGTGTTCTAGCTAATTACAATACTTCTTGATAATGTCCGCGGTTAGCGAACGAAATATCGAAGAAGTATTCAATTTCTTTTTTCTGGGAATTGCATTTAGATACAAAAATAATTATTCCCCCAGAATGTCTCATTCCGTTTCAAATTCTTTTAGAATTGTTGCTTTGAATTTTTCAATTAGAATTAGTTAATTAGATTTGTTCAATTGAAATTGTTCAATTAGAATTGTTCAATTAGAATTGTTCAATTATAATTATTCTCTTAGAATCGTTCCTTTAAAATTAATCCTTTAGAATTGTTGCTTTATAATTGTTCCTTTAGAATTGTTACTTTAGAATTGTTGCTTTGGAATTGTTGCTTTAGAATTGTTCGTTTAGAATTGTTCCTTTAGAATTGTTGCTTTAGAATTGTTCCTTGAGAATTGTTCAATTAAAATTGTTCAATTAATAATGTTCTTGTAGAATCGTTTATTTAGAATTGTTTCTTTAGAATTGTTCCTTTAGAATTGTCATTGTCGTTTAGAATTTTCCTTTAGAATTGTTATTATAGAGTTGTACCTTTAGAAATGTTCCTTTAGAATTGCTCCTTTAGAATTGTTGCTTTAGAATTGTTCCTTTATAATTGTTCTTTTAAAATTGTTCCTTAAGAAGTGTTCAATTAGAATTGTTCAATTATAATTGTTGTTGAATTGTTGCTTTTTAATTGTTCGTTTCAAATTGTTCATTTAGAATTGTTGCTTTAGAATTGTTGCTTTAGAATTGTTGCTTTAGAATTGTTGCTTTAGAATTGTTTCTTTAGAATTGTTTCTATATTAGTGTTCAATTAAAATTGTTCAATTATAATTGTTCTTGTAGAATCGTGTCTTTAGAATTGTTCCTTTAGAATTTTTTTATAATTGTTCCTTTAGAATTATTCCTTTAGAATTGTTCCTTTAGAATTGTTCTTTTAGATTTGTTCCTATAGAATTGTTGCTTTGTAATTGTTTCTTTAGAAATGTTCCTTTAAGGTTGTTTCTTTATAATTGTTCCTTTAGAATCGGTTCTTTAGAATTGTTCCGTTCGAATTGTTCAATTAGAATTGTTCAATTAGAATTGTTCAATTAGAATTGTTCAATTAGAATTATTCTCTTAGTAGCATTCCTTTAGGATTTTTTCTTTAGAATTGTTGCTTTAGAATTGTTCTTTTAGAATTGTTCCTTTAGAATTGCTTCTTTACAATTGTATTTTAAGAATTGGTATTTTATATTTGTAACTTCACAAATTTTAATTTAGAATTAAAATTTCCTCAGGTCGGCACCATGCCGGAGACAACACTAGATCTAATATCAACGCGCTTATAGACAAATTCGAAAATGGAAGAGAGCGTGATTGCCTTTCCTCTTCGGGGCTTCGATCATCCAGGAAATTCAGAGGAACTAATGATAAGAAAAATGAATTTATGGAAGTCATCGAATTGGCGAGAAATGGCAATTTCGGAAAAGCGATGCGCCGCCTTACGTCGAATAGTGCATGCGAATTTTCAGAATCTTTACGCGGTAAACTGACAGAGCTACACCCCTTACATGATGTTCTCCAAAGTCCTGGACAGCCATCTTTGAATACCCCCTTGTCGGTTGACTCAGACATAGTTGAGGCCGCAGTATCATCATTCCCACCCTCTTCCTCTCCTGGCTGTTTAGGTTTGAGGGCAGAACATATTCGAGATATGCTGTCGGTAGATCACGGGGTTTTGCTTCAACGCCTAACATCACTAGTCAACAACATGATCGCTGGTACTCTCCCGAAAGACCTCGTGCCCTTTGTCGCCGGTGCTAATCTCATGGCATTGAACAAACCAGATGGAGGGATCCGCCCCATTGCCATTGGGGAGACATTACGTCGTCTTTGCGCTAAGTGTATTTGCTCCAAACTTCGACAGCGATTTGCCGAATCCCTCCATCCGCACCAGCTCGGTGAAGCGACGCCAAACGGAATGGAACAGATAGTACATCAAGCACGTCGGCTACAACAACTTCATGATCAAAATGTTAATTGGGTTTGGGCTAAAATCGACTTGGCTAATGCTTTTAACACGCTGAACCGGGATTCCTTCGTCAACGCGATCGATAAGAATTTTCCAGAAATTAGTCGTTGGACATCATGGTGCTACGGCACTACCTCAAGCCTTCGGTTCGGTAGCCTGAAACCTCTTCAGTCTCGAAGAGGGGTACAACAAGGAGATCCTCTTGGTCCAGTTCTATTTTGCCTGGCGATTGATCCGATTGTGGTCCAGATATCGGAGATTGAAGGTATCAGCTTAAATAGTTGGTACCTCGACGACGGAATAATCGGCGGTACTCCTCTTGCTGCTAATTTTCCAATCGCAGGAAAATTAGCAGCAAGACGAGCCAGAGCCTCGCCCACTCTTGGTGGGCGAGGCTCTGGCTCGTCTTGCTGCTAATTTTCCTGCGATTGGACTGTCTATTAACTGGAAAAAAACCGAAGTAATTGGTAGGGCAGACAAGGTCGACTTGATAAAGAACAGATGCCCATCGATCACATTGGTCAACACCACAAAAAACTTTACAATTCTTGGAAGTCCCATCGGGTCTAAGGAACATTGTTCGGGATACCTTGTTGATGTTGTTCTACCATCCCTGCGTCAAACTCTGGACTCGCTCGAAAATCTCCCTGACTCAAAGTTGCTTTCATCCTGCTTCGTAGCTGAGCATCCGCTCCACGGGTAAACCATTTAATGCGCACTATAGACCCCGCCTTCGCCGAAGAGTTTTTCCGTTTGTTCGACCGTTTGATATTGAAGTGTTTTAGCAATATCACTTCTATTCAACCCGATAAGTGGGCGTGGATGCAAGCTTGCTTACCACTGAAGATGGGAGGACTGGGCCTTCGAAGCTGCTTCCAACACTCTCAGGCAGCCTTACTGTCCAGTGTAGATACTGTCACTAGCCAATTAAACCTTGACCCTATAACTTTCCCTGGGTACGAATTCGTTAAATCTATTATTCCGCAACATGTAGGAAATCCGCAAACAAATCAACGAGGATTATCTTGTCACATTGACGAAGTGTTGCGCCGCAGGCTAGTGGAGAATGCCGATCGCTTCAATACTGCCCGATTATTGGCAGTTTCATGCCCACACGCCTGTGCTTGGTTACAGGCCGTCCCTAGCAAAGCCACACATATGAACTTGGCACCAAATAAATTTGTTGTACTACTACGTCTTTGGTTAGGGATGTCTCTCTGCAACAGTGAT
Source organism: Pomphorhynchus laevis (assembly GCA_012934845.2). Taxonomy (NCBI): domain Eukaryota; kingdom Metazoa; phylum Acanthocephala; class Palaeacanthocephala; order Echinorhynchida; family Pomphorhynchidae; genus Pomphorhynchus; species Pomphorhynchus laevis. Next base: position 65,134 of record WNNJ02001237.1, on the reverse strand, counting down.
TATCGATGCAGACGCTGCCTTAGGATGGCAGACAAATTCGGCTTGCACGCCTTAACATGTCAGTTTGTAGGCCATCCTGAAATTCGACATGATAGCTTAAGGGATACAGTCTTTCAAGCAGCGGTTTCTGCTGGATTGAGGGTGGCAAAGAAGGTACCCAACCTAGTTCGTGGTTTGCGAGAGAGACCGGCGGACATTCTATTTTATAAGGACCCTCTTTTAGCAGTTGATTTTGCCGTAACTAACCCACAACAAAATGCTTATATTTCCGTAGCTTCTGAGATCCCTGGCTATGCCGCAAGCAAGTATGCCACCTCTGTCAAGGAAAAGAAATATAAACGCAAATTAGAGGAGAATGGATACAGTTTTACGGCAGCAGTTGTTGAAACTTACGGAGGATGGAACCCACAAGGGGAAAAGCTAATTCGTTTCATTGCTCGTTCTATGTCATGTAGAAACGGTACCCCGTATTGTAGCACAGCGGGTCAGTTATTTCAGCGCTTGTCCGTCGCACTGATGAGAGGAAATGCTAAAGCGATCCTCAAAAGTCTTGACGAGATGGGCCAACCCTTACTAGAGAAAAGTCTTGGATTTTGTGACGACCCATCTCCGCGACTCTTTTCTTTGAGCAACCTTGCACAGCCCGAGGCCCAGTCAGTTGAGATAGTTCATGACTCCAATATTCGGTCAGCTTCCGTCGTCAAAGGCGACCATTCTGAGGTTGACATGCCTGTCCTGCAACTCATGTCTCCACGACGACCTTCGGCATATCACTCAACATCTAAACAATCAAATAATGCTTCTTTGTCACTTCAGCAATCACCAACAATTAAGGAGGGGTTGATATCGCATCAACCGAATATTGATCAACATACCGATGGAACTGCAACATTATCCAGATTACCACTTAGACCATTTTCGAGCCTTCCATTTGAAAATTCAAATTTTACTGAAATACAAAAAATATTTTTGGCACTATTCAGACTAATCCACATGCAATTCAAAATCTTCTAAGTAATAATTTGGCTCAAAAACTTATGAGTAATCCTGCATATTAAAAATTATATATTCAAATATATGAATACAATGTGACTTTAGTATTTCGCTTAGTACGTGACAAATAGGGCTTGAAGACCAAGAAAATATGTTATCTTACGAAAAAGCAGACCTCTGTTTACCAGGTCGTAAAATCAACTAAAATTGCGTACAGAGGCACATGTAAGACTCTGCTATCTAAGGATGCCGTTCTCGAAATTGTGTCGCACTCATTGTTGAAAACAAAGGTCGAAAGCCATGTTGCTCTATGGGTAGAACATTGTGAACATACCTTAGCAGATAGTGTCACAATAAATAAGCAAATAGCTTGTAGGTGGGATTGAGTATATCAATACCCCTATAATTGTTCATGTCTCCAGGATTTCCTTTTCCTTTATACAAAATCTTAAAAATGACATGCTTCCATATTGGAGGAAAATATGAACCAAATAATATGCTATTAAACAAATCAATCCAGAATCCTGCGCAAAAGGTAAATATGCTTTTCAAATGTTCACTTGTTAATCCGTCCAATCCCACAGCCGTGTGAGCCGGCAATCTTCCCAACAAGGCGGATAGTTCAGATATCAAGAATTGTGCATTCACAAGATCCAAATCATCTAAGGATGTAGTCGAAAACTTAATGTAATAAGCTGTTGACAGAGTATCTGAAGAAGTTAGCGTAAGTTAAGAGCCGAAATGATCCCTCTATTTTGTTATTGGAATACTCACTACCTTTAAGTTAACTCTTTGACATCATGTCGATGTCGTGCTTTAATTGACGAAGTTTCGAAGTAAATTCTCTTTTACACTTAAAGTAAGCATCCTTTAATACTACATTGAATATATACAATATCACATTGAATATATTATAATATATTTAATATCACATTGAATATATTATACGTGATATAATATTATTGTATTATACGTGATATAATATTATTATATTATAATATAGCTGGGTAGCCATTGTTATATTGAAATTTGGAAAATACTAATAAAATTTGAAATAAAGTTTTGAAAATAATATTAAAATTATAATATTATAATATTAAAATTATAAAATTATAATATTATAATTATAATATTATAATAATTAAATTAATATAATATTATATTAATTAATATTATATTAATATTAAAATAATATTAAAATTATTTAAATACAATAAATCAATTCATTTATTATTTCATTGAAATTCAATATAAATTTTATATAATAAATCAATTGCTTATAATAAATCAATTCATTTAATGAATTGGCATAGATGATATTACACAGGAGTTTCAGCATACGACCAGATATCCGGAAATCCATTTACAATTTACGGGTGAGTATTTCTCGTTTAACCGAATCAAAGGCTTTTTTAAAGTCAACAAAGATAGCATATAAATGACTCTTGCGTTCGAATTGTAACAACACTTGTTCACGAACTACCTCAATTGCGTCCACCGTTGTAATAACTTTGACCGACTCTCGAACTTAAAACGGGTACGAATTCTCTTGCTGCTTAATTGAGCAGGGAGTATGAATAGAAAATACTAATGAAATAAATATTTTGACCGAGCATGATTTGTCAATAGCTCACATTTCGCCAGTAGTAACTAGCCAATCAATGCCAAAATATACCAGTCGCTTTTTGCATAGAAAACGATTATTAATGTTGCTGAGTATTTACAAATATCATTTGAAGAACACCATAATTGCAATAATACGCTTTGTCTCAATTTGCCATGTTTGTAGTAAATCAAATAGAAACTCAATATCAGTTATTTGGTTATTACTGAAAATGTGATCTTTTTCATTTTGCATAGTTCATTTACTGATTATTTGTATATTAATCATAATACAATAAATGAATTTAAATAATTGTATAACTAAATATATTTTCATTAGCTTATATATTATTTTATTACATTTAAATTATGTAAGTATATTTTCAATTCTAAATTAGAATTGAATGGCGATATCGAATAGATACTATTATCAATAATTGTAAACCGGAATAAAAACTAAACGATATTTACAAGATTAAACTGGTCTCTTACAATTAAAAAAATGTTTTTATAATCTGGACTTGTTTTGATTAAGGCGGGTTAAGCACCACTACCCTTCATCAGAAAAATGACTACGGAAATAACATTTTTATTATGGATAAAATTGACTTATAAAGTTTATTATTTTAAGCCACTTATAATTTTTAATGAACGCTTTATTTCGGATGCACAGTTTTCGTTCAATACTACAATTACATTATAATTGTCTTTCTCGTCAACAGATTCATGTCTTTCAACCGGATCCAATGTGTCATCAGTAGTTCCTGTGCTAGACTTAATCTTTCGTTTTAAACGATTGTAAATCATCATTGAAGTGTTCGCCGAATGCGTTCTAATTTGGTCCAACATCCAAAGCATAGTATCCAAAATTGGGGGAAAATTGATCGATTCCATTTCATTCTTTATTACAAATAGTGGAGGATGTTTTTTTAGGGGTCTTATTCGTGAATTTCCACTTCTAATTTCTTTCTTTGCCGCGCACATCGATCACTGAAAAGTAGAATGATAATTGGGTAAAATGTAAATATTACCATCTAAACAAAATTATTATGACATCTAAATTTAGAAAATCTTTTATGAATAGATTAAAATATCGTATACCCTCAGTTTGAATAAAGTTAGATTATTATGTATCAGATTTTGACTTTGTTCCTAGTCCAATCATAGTAAATGATTCAAGCACATGCGAATAAAATATTTAATCAATATAATATTATCTATATTTTATATTTTTATTATTTAATATTTTATAATATAAAATATTTATAACATATAAATCTAATACAAGCTGTTTCATGCATTTTATTTTACTCCCAAATTTTTGTACGAATGTTTGCCGATCAATATGTATATAATGTCATTTTAATGTTTTATTCCAAATATCCAAGATTAATATGATTAATATCTTTAGATTAAATGATTTTATTAAATCAATTAAATAATATTATTACACATTTTACAAATAAGTAAAATTTAGCTATTTTTTAATTGTATTTGATATTGTAGACATGCTCGAAGTTTAAAAAGTATTTTATCTTCCTGCCCAGTTTAAAATCTAATTTCGACTATTAATAATGTTAACAAAATATTTATTATAAACTTGTTTATTCACAATAATTTATAGTTTTGTGCTTATGTAGTTTGGTACAAATTTATTCGATTCCTTAACCTAACACAATTGCGGACACAAAGGGATGATTTTGTTATAAAGTTTCCTTTTTCTAAAAGATTTTGCTTGAATAATCTACTGACGATTTATGTATTAAATTAAAATGCTTTGTAGATTTTTGTTCTTCGGCTTCTATTAGTGTATAAAATTAAAACGCAATGTTAAGTTAGAAGGTCATATTTTTCATGTAAAATAGGAGATGCTAAGACCTCATAACATTCATATATTTGACGGAGTTAATTTTTTAAAGCCTTCATTCAAAATCGTGGTGTACTGCGAGGCGATCCTATAAGCCCTCTGCTTTTTAGTCTCAGATTTACCGGCGATAATAGAAGAAACAAACGGTAATTTGCCCGGATGACCTAGTAATTTTCTCACATGATCGAGTCAATTTGCAAAGCTCTATCGACAAGTTCCACCAATACTGCGTTCATAACGATTTAGTTGTCAATATGTCAAAATCAAAATTATATGTATATTTATACTTTTAATTATCTGATGAAGATAAAAATGACTTGATTTAGTAGAATTTCGTTGCATATTTTATTAATGTACAAATTCGTTACACATTGTTTTAAGATGGCAATTTTTAAGATGTCAAAATTAAACACATTTTTATATATTTTTATCGTTTTATTAAAAATATAGTAAATACAAATATTTTACAATTCGTTATATAATAACTTAAATTATTTAAATTATATAAAAATTACTTAAATATAAAATTACTTAAATATAATTTAAATTATATAAAAATTACTTAAATATAAAATAATTTATATAATTTAAGTATATAAATTACTTAAATTATATAAATTATTTAAATGTACTTTAGTAAGCTGATTAATAGTGAAAGCTCGAACATATCTAAGATAAACATTTGGCAAGATTATATATTTGATAAAATTAAAAATAAAATGAAAATAATAAACAATTATAAAAGGAAAGATAAAATTAATAAAGATATGTATAAAGAACTTACTAAATAATTAATAAATGAATTAATTCATTAACATTTATTAATTCATTAATAAATGTATAGATAACATAAATATAGCCGGACTTTTAAATAATTCAAAATGTAAAGAAATAATAGGGTCAGATTTAAGTAAATATATTCCTAAAATAAGGTATAAACTCCTACCACCATTAGGACGAAAAATTTGTAATTATAATAAAGAATTAAAATCAATATGTAACGATAATATTAGAAACATAATGGAAACAGAATGCAATTGTAAAAGTCTTAGTTTTGATAAAATAAATGAACATATATGTACCCATAATCTAGAATTAATTGAAAATTGTGAATTAAGAAAGCTGCTATCGAAAGGGTATAAATATAGATTAAATAACAACAACGACAAAAATAAAATATACAGTTCGTTATATAATAACTTAAATGATTACTTTAGTAAGCTGATTAATAGTGAAAGCTCGAATATATCTAAGATAAAAATTTGGAAAGATTATATATTTGATAAAATTAAAAATAAAATGAAAATAACAAACAATTATAAAAGGAAAGATAAAATTAATAAAGATATGTATAAAGAACTTACTAAATTAAAGGATAACTATATAATAACAACTATTGATAAAGCTAGTAATAACTTTGTCTCCATATGCAAAAAGCTTTATAATGATATACTAATGAAAGATGTTTATTCTAATGATTTAAATGTAAATCCAACATATGAACGTAGTGAGTTGAGGTTAGAATCAATTATTACAAGTCACTGTTCTATAATGGATAAAAAGGGTATAAAGGTTGAATTAGATAATAAAACTATACCTATATTATATTGGAATCTAAAATTACATAAAAATCCAATAAAACCTAGGTTCATATGTAGTGCGTTTAAATGTACATTAAAACCACTTTCTGTCTATATGAATAAAATACTTAAAGTAATTTAAGCACATTTTAAAAAATATTGCAAGGTAATCGAAATTAATACTGGTATAAAACACTATTTCAGTATTAATTCTACAAAAGAATTTTTAGAACACACAAAAGGAATAAATTTTCAAAATATAAATACATACGATTTTAGTACTCTTTATATAAATTTAGATTTAGTAGATATTAAAGAAGCGTTAGTAAAATTAATTAATCTTATATTCGGAAAAAGATATACATATATATGTTATAATAATTATAACGCCTATCTAACAAAAATTAAACCATCAAGTAAATATAAATATATGGATAAAATTGAATTAATAGAATCCTTAAATATTTTGATAAATATAAAACACTATTTTAGTATTATTTTAGGCTGCTATTATTACTTCTCATTGGAACACCTTTTACTTGTCTGAATATAGATGTCCCTACTTTTAAATAATATTTACTTGGAAAAGATATACATATAATATTTACTAATAATATTTACTCGGAAAAAGATATACATATATATGTTATAATAATTATAACGCCTATCTAACAAAAATTAAACCATCAAGTAAATATAAATATATGGATAAAATTGAATTAATAGAATCCTTTAATATTTTGATAAATCAAAATTATTTAAAAGTAGGGACATCTATATTTAGACAAGTAAAAGGTGTTCCAATGGGTGGTAATAATAGCCCAATTATAGCTGACTTGTTTTTAAGCTTTATAGAATATGAATTTTTTCACAACTGTGTAAAAACTAAATCTAAACAATATAAATATATGAAATATATGTTTCGATTCATTGATGATATATGTGTATTTAATTCTAATAATTTTTATTCAATAAGTGAACAAATTTATCCATGTAACTTCATTCTTATTAAAACCAATATTAATAATAAAGAAAGTATAAATCCAGATATGGTCATTAAATTAACATAAATTAAAACTACTGTTAATTTATACCGTAAAGATGACATTTAAATTTACAAGAAACATATTTTTGCATGAGCATTCATGCATACCATATAATATAAAATATAATACATTAAATAATGAAATTTTAAGAATTGCAACAATATGTAATGATATTGGCTTTCTTCAAAATCATTTAAATAATTTAATAGATACATATTTTAAACTAGGTTACTATAAAAATAACATCAAGCAGAAAATAGTAAAATATATAAATCAACACAATAATATAAAGAATAAATTTAAACTCTTTAGAGGTAAATTTTTATGGATGAATAATAAATAATATACTTTGCATTAGAATAAGATACTAGATACTTATTTCAGAGGAAATACATCATTAGCATGTATTTGGCCCCGCTGCTATGTTGGGTAGAGGAGTTAGAGGCCGAAACCTGATAGCATAGCAGTTCCTCCTGATGACCTCTAATTCTTATTCTGATACAACGTCTGTTATTTATTAGTCAATTCATAAAAATGACGTTTATTTTAAATTTTGTTAATATTAGTTTTATTGAGAACTACGACATTTGAGGAAATTCAAAGATATTTCTTTAATATAATCATTTAAATTAAAATGGAAATATCGTCAAGAAAAGCACGATAGTCTTTTAAAACTCACCATTTTCAGAGATCTATTTAAATTTGTTTTCAATTTAAACTTGGAATCTTACGTTCATTATTTGGTTATATAGAGAACTAAGTAGTAAAGATAATTTAATTAACGAATTTATTGAGCATACTTTGCATTCGAAACTGTTTTTGAATGTTTTTTTTGGTAAAATACTAATGAAAATTAAAATCATTATAATTCTTTGATATAATAGCTATACATCCAAACTTGAATTTTCATAAAAACCAGTTTTAATATATATAATAGTTTGACTAGAATATAGTGCCTAATAATTAGCTTTTTTACAGAGATATAAGTTACTAAAATAGCAGAAAAAAATTGCATTTATTACAAAGAATAAAAACAAAAAAATTGATAAAAGATTTTTTTTACAAAATTTGGATTTGTATTTACTTTGCATTTCAAACTGTCCTTTTTGTTGTTGTTTCGGTTATAATGTTAGCGTAAATTTAAATCTTCATAATGCGTTGATTTATTGTCTTTCATAATTAAGTAGCTCTGTAAATTTAATTTATTATTTTTATGATAAACGCTTTTAGTATTTGTTAAACAATAAACAAAAAATTATACCCAAAATGTATTAGAAGTGATAGTTCACACAATTATCACATTACGATTTTTTAATATAAAGTTACAAGGTCGCGTTGTCGAAAGACGTAGGGACACCCGATGATTAAGCGGGTCACGCTTTATTATTATCACATAAGCTAATGTTAAGCAGATAGACCAAGTCAAATAGACCTATCTGAAACGATACTTCGTCACCTATTTAAAGGTGTCCTCATCTACAATAGTTTCGCTTTTAGATGATCCATCACTATCTTTTCAAATTCCATCTTTAATAAGTCATTTATCATATTGGAATGTAGAATTACAGTGTGCTGACGTATCACATAGAATGTTACCTGCAGTCTTATGTCCGGATTTACTGCGATTTGAATCGAAAGAGAAACGAAGTTGTGTAATGTTCATGTCACTCGATGGATATCACCTTAAATTTTGTAAATCTCGCAACTCAGCATTTGTAGATTTTGTGAAAGCAATGTAGTGAACCAAGAATACGCAATTACTAGAATACGCTCGCAAGAATACGCAATTACTTGAACAATCTATCTCTTCTGCAACTGAACGAAAAGAATCGCTAGCTTTTTTTCCCGTAAATTATATTTCCTTCTATTTGTGATATTAAATTTATTTTGTAAATCTTGTAAATTTTTTACTTGCCCCCCATCGTTCGTAGCTGTATCGGGATTTAATAATAAATTTCTCAGGTTATTATTAAAACGTAAAAGCTACAAACATTTATTGTCAAAGAGTAATTTATTGAAAATTCTATTATTTTATTATAGAAATATCTTTTATTTTTTAATAAATTATTTTTTACAGAAAATTATTAAGGTTTTGCAATTAACAAAAGAACAAGTCTAGGACATTTTTATACCGTAAAATATCAATTCACGTTATTGCTGGGAATTTTAAAGTGCATCATTATTAAAGAATACGTTAGTTCAAATGTGTGATTCATCACTTTTGTTTGAAAATGACGAGTTTGCGAAATTTTATTCGTACTTTGAGATATCAAAAGTACAAAATGTACGGAATAAAATTATACAAAAAATGATATATTTTAAACGATATTGAATTTTACTTGTGATAGCAACTCTATTATCTACCGTGAATAGTCAGAATGTCATTGCGTTCATGTTTTTTCAAATACTCCTTAAACCTGTATCATAATTATCATTATTACCTCGTTATCTAATTCGCATTATTTAAAGAAATTTCTTGATAACATCAATTAAAGATCGCGCGAAAATTCATAAATAGCGCGAAATCACAAAGTGCAAAAAAATTCATAAGTATTAATACAAATTATTATAAATAATAAATTATGTATTAATATAAAGATATAAGTTAATATTGTTATATTAACTTATATAATAATATCGTTATATTAGTTATCGTTATATAAATCATATTAATATAACTTATATTTAAGTTATATATTAATATCGTTATTAATATAACGATGTTAACAAGTTTATTGTATCTATTTTTTGCCTTAACAAAATATAAAAAATGGTATGAATCATTGACACCAACTATTTTTTGTTTTAATAGTTTATATAAAAATTTCTTTATATAATACTATTCTCATGTTGTTTCATTAAGTTGTTAGTAAAAAATTAAATCTACAAACATTAAACGAAATTAATTATTTATGCATATTGTAAATATCAAACTTGTGTCGGTTGATTAAAAAATGTCGGTTGTTCAGAATAAGATAAAGGACAAACTATTTAAAAATAATAATTCTTTGCACCTTCCTGTTTATAATAATGCGATTCACATATTTGCCAAAATCATTAGGCAAGTAACTATGAGCCAGAAACATGCAACAATAATGTTCAATAGTTTACATTATAAAAATGACAAAAACAAATTTGAACATAAATTTATGTTTTTCTGATTGTGGCACAATATTATCCTCACAGGTATTTTGTTCCTATTTTTGATACAGCTACTTGTAATAGTCAGCAGGTCGCTACCTGCTGACTAAGTTGATACAGCAGGTCGCTACTTGTAATAGACAGCAGGTCGCTACCTGCTGTATTAAAAATATGTAGTCTTGATGTATCAAAAAAGAAACAAAATACCTGCGACGATAATAGCGTCCCACAATCAGAAAATTGTCAGCTCACAGATGCAATCAAGTTAAATAGATTCATGTATTTATCATCCTCTATTAAGTTCACTAAGTTTAAATCTTGCTCTTGATGACCTTACAGCTAACAGTGTTTATGAGTTTTTAACTTGCATTTCTTATCGGAAATCTCGTCATTTTGAATGCTCTCAGACATCAACTGAAGTATTCACTGTTTGATAACTTGTTAATACAACATTTCATTATCAACTGTCCTCCACAAAAACTTGCACAGGGAGCACAACTACTTTCCCACACGTAGTCACGTGCCAATTTTCTGGGTATAAAAACCCGGGAAAAACTCTCTTTCAAACTTGTGCAAGCATGTTTGTCAGGAGGAAGACAGCAAACATTTAAAAAATGTTTGCTGTCTTCCTCCTGCTTCTCGACAATGCTTGCACAAGTTTGAAAGGGAACTTTTCCCGGGTATTTATACCCAGAAATTTTGGCACGTGACTACGTGTGGGAAAGTAGCGCTTCCTGTGCAAGTTTTTGTAGAAGACAGTTGATAATGAAATGTATTTCTAAGCTCTTAGAACGCCTCATCTTAATACAGATCAACGCTTATTTCTCCTCATCCAATCGGTACCCTCTTTTCCAAGCCGCTTTCCGCTCTAATCACTCCACAGAAATCGCCTGCTTGAAAGTTTACAACGATTTACTCATTTCTCGAGACAACGCTCTATATAGTGTTATCATATCCCTCGACCTCTCATCCACCTTCGACATTGTCGACCACTCCGTCCTCTTTTTTCGCCTTCGTTATAATTACGGCTTTTATTCTTACTCCGTAGCACGGTTTGCCTCATATCTATCCGACCGTTCCTTTCGCGTCTGTTCTAATTCATCATCCTCCCCTCCCATCCTTATTTTTTGCGGGGTCCCACAAGGTTCAGTCCTAGGTCCCCTGCTTTTTTCTCTTCTGCTTGGCGATCTCTCTCCGTTTATCAAACCTTTCTCCTTTAACGTCATGCAATACGTCGATGACATCATCTATGCTCATGCACCCACACATCGCATACACGATATCGGCATTTCGGCCCCTAACTGTCTTTCTTCTATCTACGAACGTCTCTCTAATCTCCATCTCGTTCTAAACCCTGACAAGTCTAAAATAATGTGGATCCTCCCCCGTAAACCAAATATATCTCCTCCCACTGTATCTTTTGCCTCATCGATCATTCCCATAGTACACAATCTCACTTTCTTAGGCTTCCATTTCGATGATCACCTTTCCCTTAAACCGTTCGTCCGTGACAAGGTCCATTCGTTTAACTTAATTCTCCGTGACATCCACCGTATCCGCTCCCTTATCGGCTTCTGTTCTTGTATGTATTTTCTTTCATCACTTATTTTCCCTAAAATCAATTACTGCCTTAGCCTTTTCGTCAATTCTCCAGAATCCATAATCCTACTCCTACAACGCATACTCAACTCCGCCGTTCGAGTGCTCTTTCGTCTTCGTCGCTTAGACCACATATCCACATATCTTGCCCAACTCTCCTGGCCCACCATCCACATCCGCATCAAACTCCGCCTTCTCGTAACTTTTCGTCTCATCGCTGTTGGATCCCCATCATTCATCAACCTTCCTTTCTTAGACGACACTCGTCCCACCTCGCTATCGATGCGTTCCCGTCATACCCACTTACTCCACGTTCCCAATTACTCCAACAACTATGGTCTCCGATCCTTCCTCGTCGTCACCTCACTCGCCTGGAATCAACTCCCTCTCGACGTCCGCCAAGCTCCCTCCTTTATCACATTCAAACACCTCCTCCTTTCACACCTTCTCGACACATGATTTACATTTATGTTTTGTTGTGATCATGTAAGCGTGCGCTGGCACGCATTTGCCACTTTAAAATAAATCTTTTTTTATTTGGCAAAAAAAATATTTGTAGTCCCAAAATAATTAAAAATACGGATAAAATAATTTTGATGGATTAATAAGAATTCTAGATATGCTAGTTATCTATTTCCTTATTCATAGATATCTTCTTCTAATTAGTTACATTTCACTTTATATTTTGATGCTTAAACTTAAAGCATTAATAAATAATGTTGGACTGCCAATGATCATTTGGAATATATATTAGCATATGATGAGTAAGCATGTTGCATATATGGATAACTGAAAATGTCAGTTGATTAAAGAAGCAGTTGTTTAGAATGGGATGAATGACACACTATTTAAAAATAAAATTTCTGTGTGACATAATGTAATGTCACTTTGATAGACCACCTGAAATTTAGTTATTATTTTTATTTCTTTAATTTCTACTTATTTTTATCTAGTTACATTTCGTGGTATTTTACATAAATGCTTTTAAATTTTTCTTATTTCAACTTCGTTGTCCTTATTCTTATGATTTGTATTCTGTTTACCTGATGATAGCAATAACCAAAATGTTGTAAAGTTGTCTAGATAAATTGCATTGTTGAGTTTTTCTTTCGGTATGTATAAGTAAATTCGAAATTAAATTGCTAAATTATCATACAAATATTATTTAAGATGATTTGGATTTATGTATTTATATATTTTAAATTAAATTGATTACAAAATTGTCTAAAGAATTTATTAAAATGAAATACGTTATTTCACTTAGCAAATATTATTAGGCGAAAATTGAAAGTAATGTCAATTGATTATCAATTAATTGGCAATAATATGCCAATAAAATTTATAATTGATTGTACCAACTAAAGTAATTATTTTAACATCATGTAAAATAATTAAAATATTTTTAAGTAGAATTGTATAACTTTGGCTATTAATATAATTTGGCTACTAAAAGTAACTAATCTTAAGAGCAATAATGAAATTAAAGAAATCTAGCCGGAGGTTAATCGAGTTATTGGTCAACATTTGAAAATTTAGGGTATCATTCCTCTAGATGTCTTCTCAAAATATGCATCATAGTAAGATGCATACTTCCTATGCATACTACCTTAGCATTATCAGAAATATGCACAGCGTCGAAGTTGAACCAACATTGCAAAAAATATTCCGGACAACTTAGTATTTAAAAATAGCTCAACAACGAGATATAAAAATGCTCGTCTAGACAATTCTTACTGTAAAAAATAATCGATATGATCGAACATTTTTTGACGTCAATTTTTCTCAATACATGCTCCGTCATATGCCAGCAGTTCGCCTCTCACCGCCTTTAAATTGAATGAAAAAACGTAAGAACATCAAATACGGTGAAAGAATTGTCAGTGTTGAAGAAAGCGACTTTGTCCGGTAATTTTTCTACATCCGGAAGAATTGAACTGCAAGCTCTTAAGTGACTCAAGAACATTGCTCGATAATCTCTAGGTCAATATCAGAACAATATAGTGATGTATTGGTACATTTAAGTATCTCAAGATAACTTTCTCGATTTCACGGGTTTCTTCATCATGTCTACAAATGCATCGCTCTAGTGAAAAATTCAATCTTATCTGACTATGTAACTCATTAATAGGTTTATTTACGGGAACCTAATTTTTGTAAATTAATTTTATATAATAAACAAATTGATTAATAAATTGCATGTTTTCTTTCTAATGATTTTATCATCAGCTAGCAAAATATACTAAATAAAGAAGTGTTTTTTGATTTACTGTAGCATTATAAAAGACGTACAATTTGTTCATCAATTTGCTTACAATCTGGATAAACAAATTGTACGATTTGTTTCTGATTATGCCAGCAACAGCTAGCGAAATTCAAAAATAAATTTATGATCTTGTAGCAAAAGCATCACACAATTATTTTTGCAGTATTCTTATAGCGCTATGTAAACTTAAAACAGAAGTAAAAAATTGCAATCCTAATTTTGAGAGAAAATATAAAAATTCAATCATCAAATCGTTGTGCCTGTGTTTTAACTAGAAATCTGGATTGATTATATGAAATTGCGTTCCGCCATCCATTTATCCTCAATAAATTTGGACCTTAACAAAAGAATAATCGAAAACTAATGACTTAAGTGATTATATGATAGCAATAAACCAAATATTCACGTAGAACGATTTTACTATAAAGTTATAAGTTAAATTTATAAGTATTTGATTTTCATATTTTAAGCGATTCAATTCTTAGTTTGTTAAGGATACCATGTTGTAAAGGATGCCTTATTGGGTGCAAATTCCTTCTCTTTTGGAACTTGCGTGATGATAGCTTTGGGATGTACAATGTGTAAAAAGTGATATCTCAATACATGCCACGTGGGAATCGCTACTCAGGTGAAAGATACATTTACGGTAATTTGATTTTATCAACAATTAATTATAGGACAAACAACTGCGAAAACGATTTCAAGGAAATGAGCAGTCGATTGTGAATTACTTTAACTTTATATGATAGTAATATAAATAAACCAAATATTCACGTAGAAGAATTTACTATGAAGTTATAAGTTAAAGTTATAAGTCTATGATTTTGCTATCGAAATATAAAATTTAATTAATGCTTATTGACCCTGTTCCTGAATTCCAACAGATAAAATATAAAGTAAAACTTTAATAGTATACTTTTGTTTTTTTGCTAGCGTTTGACTGTTTGTCCTATTCAAAGATATACTGGATTGTTAGAATTATACAAAATCGTTATTATCGAATGAAATAAGTATATACACGGAAAAAGGCAGCGTTTAATTAGTACACGGAAGAAAGTAGTGCAACTACATGGATGAACCAATGCGTTTATATTAAAATATCTTTAATGATAACCATGTTAATGTCAAGTTCAATTATACTTGTTGCCTGCCATAAGCGTATTTTGGGATATAATATGCAAAGATTTATATTATAATGCCCTGTTAAAACGGGGCGTTATGAGTTCAGCACTCGCGAACCACGTCCTGACTGATGATCACAGGATTAACTATGAGGAAACAAAATCAGTCTGTGTCGATAGGAGCACATTCAGACGATTGATCAAGGAATCTTTACATATTATAGCGCTAAATACGCTTATGACAGGCAACAAGTCTAACTAAAACTTGCTGAAATTACCATGGTTATCATTAAAGATATTTTAATATAAACGCATTGCCTCGTAGTTGCGTAGTTGCGCTGCTTTCTTCCGTGCACTAATTACAGGCTGCTTTTTTCCGTGTATATACGTATTGCATTCGTTCATTTTTCATCAAAAATTATGCAAGTAAAGTTTGACAAGAATGCAATCCTCATCAATTTATAATATTAATATTTTATATAAATTTAAATATAAATTAATTATATTGGTTATAATTGATTATATGATTATTATATAAGTGATAAATAAATCAAATATTCTTGAAGAACGTGTTTGCAGAATACGTTTATGAGTGCTAGTCGTCGAACTGCAGACACTGATTGTGCTAAAATAGAGCTTATAATTTAAGGTTTATTATAGCAATTTAAAAGAGAAAAGTTATAATGTTAATTACCAAATTTAATAAGAAAATGTCATTTAAAGCTAAGAAAGTGTGACGATGATGAAAGCTATCCACACCAGCATAATGTCAAATAATAGATTTTGGACAACATGATCGATTTGTAATTATGCAGTTATTTTCAATGTCCTCACGATTGTATACTCACATGCCGAACATTATTAAGATAGCAATTTTAGTTGATTTGCGATCAACAGAGCAGCGTGAAGTCGGATGTTCAACCTGACTTTTAATTTGTCAATAGAAATAAAATATAACTTTAAAACAATTAAATAATTATTAAATTTTATTTTTATTCAAACATTTAGACTGCAAAACCATTACTTTGTAGCAAATCTTCTTTTATTTAAAGCGATTTTTTATTCTAAACTTGTATTTTTCGCACTTACATATAATTTCGAATTGAATCCCCCAGTATTACAACACACTTATCTCCTTTCTTCAAACCGTATTTTTTGCATGCTTGAATTGCACTCCATACGGTGCTGCCACTACTTCCACCTAACACGATATATCAATTGAATTTTGAAATTAAATAATTGAATGAAATATTACCAACAAGCAATCCTTCCAATCGAATAAGGTCTCTTGCTGTTGTAAACGAATCCTTGTCGGTAACGTTGTACCAATCATCTATTTGTGAATAATTAATAACAGCTGGCTTGTAATCGTGTCTTTTAAAAGTAATATTTAATTTGCTAATTGTAATAAATGATATATATGAAACTATACCCGATTCCTTCCACGTCGAAATAAAAAAAGTCGTCGATGTTACAATGCTCTCCTATTACTGACCCTTTAGCGTCAACACCTATGATCTGAATATTAAGAATATTCAATTTTAAAATTAACTGCGAGTTACGACAAAAGTTTAAGCATTATATGCAAAAGCTTAACAAAATTTGAACAAAACCAAATCAGGATTTGAAAGCAATAATTAATTTTTTTAATCAATATTTATTATTGATAACATACAATTACAATTTACGGATTACCCGCAAATGGGCTCTTATATTATTATCACTATTAAACTTAAAACGTTAGTTGTGATTTTGTGTGATCATTGGTTGTTGCTTTCTGACATGTCTGCTTTCTGACATGCGTAAGGTTTCATCCTTATTGACATTGAAACAGCCTTTGCAATTAGGGTTGAGATTCTTCATCGTAAGGTTCGTATACAATCATTGTACGAAGAATGAGTGCGAGTGGATATCTGACTTGATATTTGTTTCAGTACAGCGTTCGTTGTCGGACCCATCCCTCCTGTGGTCGATAATATAATCGGGTGAAAGGATGCATGCTCGACTTTCACTATTCGTTCATCATATTTTGCATTTTTGCGATTTTCGTGGTATTTGAAGGGGTTTGATATTCTTGATAGGGAGTACGACGGAGCCAAAGAGTAAAAAACGCATATATCCATGAAGGACCGGTCCGTAGCAATTCCAAATAGGCCGTTGCAAGAAATATCTGCCCTTGCATCTCTATCTCGCGATGTTGTACAAAACCAAATCAGGAAATGAAAGCAATAATTAATAAATATTAATAATAATTACTCTTAAATAATTACTCTTTAATAAAGTAACTATTTATAAATAATTAGTTTGATATCAAGATAATGTTACATATTTTAAAACGATTTTTAATAATAAATGTATCAGCATTATTTACAATTGCTGGATTAAGTAAAAATCTAATTACCAGTTGGTAATTATATATTTTATACGTAAAGGAGAAGTACAAATAACACAAATGTTAGAAATATCACAATATAGCGGGGAATTTAGTATCGTCACATGCAGAATGTAGTAAATACCATTTATCTAGTAATATATGAAATGCAGGTAAACGATCTTATCCGGAAGAATGCAAACTACAATTTTCAAATATATGAAGAGGTCAACGATTTCGAACACAGAAATTTACAGAGCATTAACTATGTGATAATCTTAGTAATATTATAAGTACAATAAGTATAAGAAAAATGTGATACGCGTATCAACTAAATGAATAAAAACTTGTGGTAATTTAAAAACAACCACATTTAAATGTGATGCACGTATCAACTAAATCAATAAAACCTTGTGGTAATTTAAAAACCACCACATTTTATGCTTATACGGGATCACCTTAGCTATTTCATATCCTTCTTAATCGAGCGAAACTAAAGCTAGTTAACTTTGAATATATTCAGTACCTAAACATTGCGGTTGATTGGACATAATTAATTATGATGAATGGTTAGTTAATAGTTAATCGTAATTCATAATTAATCAATCAGATAGAGGCATATTTGCTTAATTTTTGCATCCATGCATGTTCTAGCTCAAAGTATAATATTAGGAGCAACCAAAAGTTTTGTTTATCCGGTAATTCCACAATAAATACTGCTATTATACTAATATGTAAAACTGCTATTTTTAGTTTCATGATACCTAACTCAGCAAAATTTACATACAAGTTAAACAAGGTAAGTGGAGTTTCTTTTGTTGAACAAAAAATGAAGGGGAGCTTCCCCCTATTCCTAAAACTACAAACTTGATCATTATTAAACTATTGGTTCCGATTGAAAGAAATAACTTATTTAATGTTTTCTTACGGAATTTCTCACTTCAATTCGAAAATAGAATTATATTTAATTCTACCAAATATTACGAGAATGAAATCAAGATCTCGTTTTATACAGAAGACCTAGCAAAGGCATATGTTTGTTATTTTCAAAATAATTATCTCGAGAAATGTACAATTGACTTAAACCTATTCAGGCATCATTAAAGATAAACAATACGCCTACGTTTCTCTCAAGTGATGACATAATCTCACTTGAAAAACTGTTCAACATATCTAAAACACGCTTTATAAAGGATAAAAAAGGTAATCCTATTCCTATAGCCTTCGCTTATGCATCCTTGGAAGACGCGTCGCGGCTCTCGCATTCAAAGTTTAACCCATTTTTGGGACATAATTTGATTTTTACATTACTGCATACCGAGTCATTGACTTACCCCCACTGCAACACCTGCCATCAATGGAGGCACTGGGCCAGCAAATGTATGATCTCACCAACTTGTGGAATATGCGATTCCACCGACAATCACGAAAAATGTCTACTCAAAGCAAAGTGCTCCAACTGTAGTGGTGACCAGCCAAATCTTCTTTTATTTAAAGCGATTTTTTATTATAAACTTGTATTTTTCGCACTTACATATAATTTCGAATTGAATCCCCCAGTATTACAACACACTTAAAGGTGGTCCTGCAAATGCAGGGCATTCAAAGAATACCAATCGAGGCACAAGGTAAATACAGGCGACGATTTAACTTTTGCTCAAGCTTCCAAACATACGATAATTGATACTAACTCTGACACTAAGTCCAACGACTAAGATATGACATACTACATTGACTGCAGATTAAAAGCAGCAAGGTCTCAAGTTGAAGGTAGGATTAGTGAATCATTGAGAAATCTATTACAAAACTTAAACCTACAGCATCAAAAACTAATAACAAGAGGAAACCATCAAACAAGATGACTGGTACATTTCAAACAGTCGCAGCCTTAAAACTAGCTAAAAGAGACCAGAATAACTGGACTGTGGTCAACCCCGGATCTACTATGAGAGATAATGATATGCCCGGTGAGCAAGTACCTCACCCTAGTCAGGCTGGGGGTGTGAAGGGAAACCTTCTTACTCCTGGTTCGGACTAGGAGGAGGCATCTCATTCTAGCTAAATCAATACAATGCAAAGTAATCAACAACCATTTTCACTTAATATTCTTCAGTGGAATTCGGGAGGTGCTTCTGCCCTTAGCCTCTTATCTGATAGATATGTAAATGTTAAAGTCCTTCAGGAGATGCGGTCTATCCGACTCCCTCAGGACATTACTCGATTTATCCCTAAGCACATCTATACCCACTATACTCCGTACATAACCCTACCTTACTCCTCTTCTTCTCAAGGTCTTTTAACCCTTGTTAAATGCTCCTTAAGATCTTCCATCCTGTTGAACTACTCTTGTTCAGCCCTTTCTTGTTTAGCTATATCACTTTGAAAAACGGTAAACGCATCAGTATAGCCAATATCTACATCCGTCCACGGGAGATTCACAAGAACCGTGACCTCCTAGATCGTATTTTGGGTAGTGGCTATGACATGTTACTTGGTGACTTCAACGACAGTGCTCTGCAGCACTCCGCAGAGCCAGCAACGACTATCTTATTCACAAACCATCATCCCCCACCTATTATTGCTCATCAACAAATTATCTCCTTGACATATTACTGCTTCATAAGATGTGGTTGTTGAAACCCATCTGTACCGAGCAGTCGCGCCAACAACAGACAACCTCTCATGACCTAATTCGTTGGCGGATAGAAGAAGATACTGTGTTTAGAAGAAGGTTTCACTTTGATCTCATTAGAGTGGCTTTTTTAGGCAGCTATCCAACTCTTCCCTAGGATTTGTAATGATAGCTTGACCAAATTTAATTCCTACCTATCATCGCAAGCTACCGCGTTACTTTCGACTACATTTAAAGTCGTATTTACAATCCCACTCCAACAAAACTCAAGGTCCTGGCTAAAATGCTTCACCTTCCGAATATATCTGATTCCACCAGACAGACACTCTCGAATGAATACTGGAGCTCTAGATATAGGTTCCAGCTGAGCAGGGATAAGGCGATCCTTGCTTACCTTAATCCTTCTCAGTCTTCCTTTTGGAAGATAATCAAGAAAGAGAAGTTTGTCTGCTTGAAGGATAGGGCTGTGGTTTGGATTATGAGCATTGTCCTTGGCAGTGTATTGGAAGATTCACTATCCCTACATAAATATGGAGCTACTCAATCTCCCCAAATAATCCCGTCTTGGGGTGGCTTCAGGAGTAGGGACTTATCTGTTACAGATATCCTAAACTCCTGTGGTCCACTTCTAGGCACCTCCAAATCCGTCGCTCCACTATCTTCTCGGGTCTGTGAGCTCTTGACAGCTGATAAGAGAAGAGAAGTGGCCGTCACAATGCTTTTAGCCTCACCATCCGATGTATCCAGCATCAATATTAGTCTCAGAATATTTTTATCTAAACGTAATCCGGTCTCATGTCCTAAAGATCTGCGACTCATTTCAATTCAAAACTCCCTCATCTCCATTTACGAAAAAGCGCTTGCGCGTAAAATCCGCGACCATCTAAGTAGGCGAAATTTAATCCCACTAGGTTTTCATGGGTACGTAAAAGATCCCTCGGTCCATTCAGCAATAGGTGAAGTGCATCATTTTTGTCAAGATAACAGTCATCAGCTAGTAGCTGTAGCTTCCTTTCTTGATTTTTCTGTTGCATTTGACCGCATTTCCATTCCTTTTGTTATCTCTTCTCTCAAGTCCCTTGGGTTGCCTGCGAGAATTGTAAACAGGGTGGAAATATTGTTGTATACTAAGCGATTCTTCTATGAAGACGACCCTGATGCATGTCAGTTCTACCCTATTATGGGTGTGCCTCAAAGATCTCCATTTTCTCCAGTTTTGTATCTTGCTGCCTCCATTGAACTTTACAAAAACTTTAAACGCGACCAACATCTAGTATTATACGCTGATGATACCACAGCCCTGCTCTCTGGACGCAGATGCAAAGATGTAATCTCTGACATCAGCCGTTGAAAACTCAAGTGCGCCTCTGGATTACTTGGGCTATCTCGGGATTAGTCTTCTTTTCAAGAGGACGTCCCCCAGAGCAAAGACTAAGGTTTCTCAAGCTCATAATCTCGCGATTACCGAGCATAGTCCGCCTCGATTGGATTCTTCGGGGGGGGGGTGAGAGCCCCGGAATGCTTTAATCGGAGAGCGGCGTGTTGGATTGGCTGGAGGGCCCAGATCCCTGTGGACCTGAGGCCGTGAAGACATTTGAAGATTAAAATAACATCGTTTCTGAATTTGTTTTCTTTTATTTTTCTGCTGTTTTTTTACTTTTTAGTGGCTGTATTTTTATTTAACAAAATCCTTATAATTATGATACCTAACTTTATTTAATAGCTTTTGCAATTTTTGCAAGAAATTTTAGAAATGCAAACAACATTTCAAAAATTCAAATATATTGATTGTGTCCTCAAAGTGCCAAATATTCCAATTATTAATGCTGATCTTAATAAACAATGAAAGCCGTCTGATGCCATCATAGTTTGCTTTTACTGTAGCTATTATAAAGCTTTGATATTATCATTACCTTACAATGTGGAATTTGTTCCTTGATTTTTCTTGATAATCCAGTTACTGTTCCTCCCGTACCAGCACCAGCTACCAACATTTCAAGTTTACCTTTAATAATTAATTCATCATCACATATTCATAAGGAACTACTTGTACCTTCACAATCCCACAAAATTTCTTCAGCAGTAGTTTCATAATGAGCGAAAGGATTATAGGCATTCTGATACTGATTTGGAACGATCGATTGTGGATTGTGCCTTTGCATTTCTTCCGCTATCATTTGTATATTACCAGCTTCCCCGTACTCTTTACCAATTTCTCCTCTAACAACATTTCCACCGAGTGCTTTGATAGTTCGTTCCTAAATTAAACGATTTTTGAAATTTTAGTTTTCCTATGATCGTACTTTTTCATCACTCATCTTCTTTGTCATTACTATAGTGCAATCGTATCCTTTTACCGCAGATACTAATGCCATTGCAATTCCTTTTATAACATTTAAAATAGGTTATAATTCAAAATAATGTGTTTCACCCGTATTTCCCGATGACGGTTCATAAATAGCATAGCCTGGTTTGATATCGTTTTGGTTCTCGGCTTCTTCAATCATTCTTGAGGCTATTCGGTCCTTGAGGCTACCACTCGGATTCAGGTATTCACATTTTACAACTTACAGAAATTCATTAATAGAAAAATAAAACCACAGATGTATAAAACAATTAAAACATAAAATTATTAAATCAAATTGTCTATATAACAGGTTTCAATTGTTTATCTCTGAAATTAATATCTTGTTCTAACATTCCTTATCACAGAAATTAAAAGTTATTAAAAGTTATTTTTAATTTTGTTAATGATTTATCAGTAAACATTAAATATTTGTAATTTGTTGTCGTTTACTATATTTAGATTTTATGCATCATCATAAATTTTAATTTATTTTTAAAATTTATATATAAATATATAATTTTTGTATATTTTTAAATTTATAAAATGTTATCGTTTGCAATATATTGATTTTATAACACAATTAATTACCGTGATAAATATACCGAATCAAAATTCATATTAATTTAATTAATATTAATTAATATTTAAAAGTTTATAATATTTCTATATCAATATTATAACATTATAATTAATATTACCGTAATTTCATATATGAATAAAAACTAGCATCTAACAATTAAGATTCTTAGCTATAACATTGAAATTTGAATAATTTTATAAGTGAACTTTAATAATTTCAGAATTAAATAATAATAAATTTCATAATAATAAAATAATAATATAAAAATTTAATAATAAAGATATTGGTTCTATTTTGAACTAATTCGGAACTGCTGATTATAAGTATCACTTTTCTCTCAAATAACGAATTTTTTGTACATCTTACTATGCAACAAACATTCGACAATTCGTCAAAATTGCAAATAAATCATTTCGTGTAATCGTCAATAAAACTCATATTCTTTTTCTTTAAACTTTAATTTTTAGATAGAAATTAAGTGATTTACTTATTGTGAACTAAGTATTGAGTAAAATCAATATATTTATTATATATATGTTATTTTTACTTATAATATTTCAATTTTTAATTTAATAATTAATGCTTAATAATTTAAGCAGTAAAAATTGTTTAATTATAAATCAATGTTATTTTTTCTTATAATAATTTTATATTATACTAAATTTAATAATATTTCAATTTTTAGCATATATTTTTTAAAACTTAATATTAATAATTTAAGCATTAAGAATTCTTTATCTTTTTAATTAAACACTAAATAAAATTATTACAAAAAATTACTATTGTCAATTAAAATAATTTTATATAATATTAAAGTTAATACTATTTCAATATTATCATATATATTTTTACAATTTAATATTGATAGTTTAAATATTAAGAATTTGTTTTCTATTATTTAAATAATTAATTTAAATAGTTCTTATTTTATGTGATTATCAAATGTTAATATTAATTATATGTTATCACATGTTAATATTAATTACTATTGTCAATTAAAATAATAATTTATAATATTAAAGTTAATACTATTTCAATATTATCATATATATTTTTACAATTTAATATTGATAGTTTTACTATTAAGAATTTGTAATTCTATTATTTAAATAATTAATTTAAATAGTTTTTATTTTATGTGATTATCAAATGTGTAAATTAATTATATGTTATCAAATGTTAATATTAATTATATTGTCAATTAAAATAATGTTATATAATATTAAAGTTAATACTATTTCAATATTATCATATATATTTTTACAATTTAATATTGATAGTTTAAATATTAAGAATTTGTAATTCTATTATTTAAATTATTAATTTAAATAGTTTTTATTTTATGTGATTATCAAATGTTAATATTAATTATATGTTATCAAATGTTAATATTAATTACTATTGTCAATTAAAATAATTTTATATAATATTAAAGTTAATACTATTTCAATATTATCATATATATTTTTACAATTTAATATTGATAGTTTAACTATTAAGAATTTGTTTTCTATTATTTAAACAATTAATTTAAATAGTTTTTATTTTATGTGATTATCAAATGTTAATATTAATTATATGTTATCAAATGTTAATATTAATTACTATTGTCAATTAAAATAATAATTTATAATATTAAAGTTAATACTATTTCAATATTATCATATATATTTTTACAATTTAATATTGATAGTTTAACTATTAAGAATTTGTTTTCTATTATTTAAATAATTAATTTAAATAGTTTTTATTTTATGTGATTATCAAATGTTAATATTAATTATATGTTATCAAATGTTAATATTAATTACTATTGTCAATTAAAATAATAATTTATAATATTAAAGTTAATACTATTTCAATATTATCATATATATTTTTACAATTTAATATTGATAGTTTAAATATTAAGAATTTGTAATTCTATTATTTAAATAATTAATTTAAATAGTTTTTATTTTATGTGATTATCAAATGTTAATATTAATTATATGTTATCAAATGTTAATATTAATTATATTGTCAATTAAAATAATTTTATATAATATTAAAGTTAATACTATTTCAATATTATCATATATATTTTTACAATTTAATATTGATAGTTTAAATATTAAGAATTTGTTTTCTATTATTTAAATAATTAATTTAAATAGTTTTTATTTTATGTGATTATCAAATGTTAATATTAATTATATGTTATCAAATGTTAATTTTAATTATATTGTCAATTAAAATATTTTTATATAATATTAAAGTTAATACTATTTCAATATTATCATATATATTTTTACAATTTAATATTGATAGTTTAAATATTAAGAATTTGTAATTCTATTATTTAAATAATTAATTTAAATAGTTTTTATTTTATGTGATTATCAAATGTTAATATTAATTATATGTTATCAAATGTTAATATTAATTACTATTGTCAATTAAAATAATTTTATATAATATTAAAGTTTATACTATTTCAATATTATCATATATATTTTTACAATTTATTATTGATAGTTTAAATATTAAGAATTTGTAATTCTATTATTTAAATAGTTAATTTAAATAGTTTTTATTTTATGTGATTATCAAATGTTAGTATTAATTATATGTTATCAAATGTTAATATTAATTATATTGTCAATTAAAATATTTTTATATAATATTAAAGTTAATACTATTTCAATATTATCATATATATTTTTACAATTTAATATTGATAGTTTAAATATTAAGAATTTGTAATTCTATTATTTAAATAATTAATTTAAATAGTTTTTATTTTATGTGATTATCAAATGTTAATATTAATTATATGTTATAAAATGTTAATATTAATTACTATTGTCAATAAATAATTTTTATAATATTAAAGTTAATACTATTTCAATATTATCATATATATTTTTACAATTTAATATTGATAGTTTAACTATTAAGAATTTGTAATTCTATTATTTAAATAATTAATTTAAATAGTTTTTATTTTATGTGATTATCAAATGTGTAAATTAATTATATGTTATCAAATGTTAATATTAATTATATTGTCAATTAAAATAATTTTATATAATATTAAAGTTAATACTATTTCAATATTATCATATATATTTTTACAATTTAATATTGATAGTTTAAATATTAAGAATTTGTTTTCTATTATTTAAATAATTAATTTAAATAGTTTTTATTTTATGTGATTATCAAATGTTAATATTAATTATATGTTATCAAATGTTAATTTTAATTATATTGTCAATTAAAATATTTTTATATAATATTAAAGTTAATACTATTTCAATATTATCATATATATTTTTACAATTTAATATTGATAGTTTAAATATTAAGAATTTGTAATTCTATTATTTAAATAATTAATTTAAATAGTTTTTATTTTATGTGATTATCAAATGTTTAAGTTTTTAAAGAGTAAAGAAAACATCTAAACAGTAATATTCTTATTTATATAAGTAAAAATAAAGGCATTACTTACGAATATCACATTCTAATCCATTAATTTTAGGAATACGATTTAGTTTGACCAAGGGTGTGTTGCCAATTGCATCAATAATGTTATTGTAAATTGTAGGTCCACGTACAGGTTTGCTAATTGAAATTATTACTTTGTTTTTTAATATATTTTTCTAGTTTTCTTACAATTCCTTTTTATTCAAATTCAGCTCCTCAAAAGGTGGAATCGGCTGATGGTCGTATCGACTCTTCTGTTTGGGCAGTAGATAATTTGTCATGGTTTTCAAAATTGCTACTGATTTTAAAATACGTATGACTAAGTATTTTTGATAACTAGTTTTGTCATTAAGTAGTTGTTAGTAACAACATTATCATGATTAAATTTAATAAAAACCATTTTCAATTGAATCAAACAAAATATGAACTAATGTTTTTTTACAAAATTAAATAAATATAAATGTAACTACATTCTTAAAAACAGTGAAAAAGCATGATACAATGAGATCAGTAAGTTTCATAAATTCAAAGTGAATAGTTGAAATATGATCAAATAATGGTTGAATTTAAATCAAAGTGAATGGTTGACAGATAGTTAAAAAGTAGTAGGGGAGAATGAAAAAACACACGATATGGATAAGTACAGTACTGAGTAAAAGCTATACTATCAACTCAGGTCTAAGAGGTGATGATTAGGGACCTAGGCATAGTGCAAGTCAAAAAGAAATACCATCAGCGTGCTGTGATTCATTAAGGGATATACAATCTAAATGTTGCTCTACGAATAATCCAACAACTAGATTTGAATTGTATAAAATCGAACAAGCATTAAGAAGACCAAAATGAAAATATCACAGTGGTATGCTAGAGTAGGTGCATAGGATACGTTGTTTAAATAGAATTTTCGAGGATAAACGAACAACACGTAAACTTCATATTATCTTCTTTATCTTAATAAATGATAAAATACTTAATAAATGATAAAAACTGTTATATTCTCTACAAATTTTCGAGACAAAGAGAGAGTGAAAGTTGGGTGATTTCAACAGGTTGCAATATGGAAAATACAACTAAAAATTGATGATAATAGCTCTAAGTGGTTAGTTATGATAGAATGAGCTTTGAATAAGGGAGATAGTTATTAAGTTGGTGAGGACATTGTGAAGATGTGTTATTGATAAAGGATTTTATGAAATTAAAGACAGATAAACTAGTAGGTTTAGAGATTAGCTAAAAATGTTGTCCGGGCTTGTGATCAACTAGCTTTTCGTGTAATAAATTGCATTCAAGGTGTTTTAATTGGGAACTGACGATCGGGAATAGAAAATATGGCTGCTGTTTCAAATGAGTGTTAGAAAAAATTATTAACTTATATATGTTGATGGAAGTAAACGGTGTGGTTTACGAATGATTGTAAACATGTGGTTAGTAAGTGCTTCGAAAAATTGTACTTGTAGTAGCAAAGGACTGGATATAATTAGAAGTACTGGAGATATGTCATAAGAAATATTTGAAGTTAATGATAAATTGATGCTAAACTGAAATAATACAGAATATCTAGCTGAGTGATCCATGGTCTACTGTATCAGATACACTGGAAATTATTAATAATCGTCGCATTAAATGATTGAAATATGAATTAAAAAATTATTAAACTTTATGTTCTAAAAATCGTTTTATAAATCGACTGTTCACTATTGATTTATTAGTTATTGATTAACAGAGCGATTGAAGATTAATTATTTATTTTGAAGTCAAATTTGACTTCAAAATGAATAATTATTAATATAAAATTAGTATAATATTAATAAGATTATTATAATTAATATTAAATTAAATTAATTATTTGTTTTACAATCGAATTTCACTTTAAAAAAATAATTAAACTAAACTTGCTCATGAATAAATAATGAATATTAATTAAAAGTTATCATTCAATAAAGCATTCATATATTCAAATTTCAATATCATAAATTTGATGTTAAAATAAACTATAAATGTAACAATTTTAGCAATAAATGTTTTTATTGCTAAAAACATGTAAATGTAACATATTGTTAAAATATGAAACTATATTGTTAACTATAAAGAAAAATGATTTTTATATAAATTTATATATAATTATATATTATAGCATTTCGGCTTTATAGAACCTTCTCAAAAATCTGAAATGAAATTAGATTTGCATAAATCTGAAAATCTAAAATGGAATTGATTTTTAAGTAATGCAAAAATATAATTACTTTGTATGACCAGATAATCTCAGTATAGCAAAGTAGTTGTAATGTAACTGTATAAGCAATCAAAACATTTTGGTTGTGCACAAAGCTTTAATAAAGTAATTTTAGTCGACTGATTTTGTCGGGTAATTAAGAAACCCATCTAAGCCAAGTAAGACTGGGAAACTGAAAACATTACCGCTATTTATTAATATTACATCAAATATTTATAAGTGAAGTAAGCATTTGAATTTGTAAATTAATTTAAGTTTTAAGTTGAAGATTTAGCAATTTTTACTCGTAAATCAAGAGATGTTGACGACATGTTATTAATAATCTTCTTAATGTAATTGAATTTATATTATTAAAACACATAATTATTGTAAATTATTAATATTATTTAACTATTAAAATAATTACTACTTTGAATTATTTTGAAGCTTTTTGATTAAAAAACTTCAAACTTTTTAATTTAATTAAATCAATAATTCAATTTTTGTTGTTATTTTTTCCTATTTACTTAACTTTTATGAGAAAAAATTCATTTACTAAACTTACAAATATCACACGATAGATCCAACAGTACTATCAGTTAATGTATAATCCACATAATCATATCGAAATGCGATTAAATTCGTATCTTCGTGCATTGAGCGCGAAAGCTAATACCGTTTTTGAGTCAGATACGTTTACAGTTTTTCATATTTCGGCAATAAATATTAAAATTTATTATTTATCACACTTAATGGCTGGTTGAAAGTTAAATTTGGGTATGAGAAAATATTTAAAATTTAATCATTATAAAAGTAGCAGTATTAAATTATATTTTTTAAACAAATTTTTTAGAAAGCCTGCAAATATCACACAATAAATCCAACAGTTATTTGATTAAATAGTAATTTTTAAAAATATTTAATTTAATATTTATTAGGCTTAATGATTTGTAAAGAGTTAAATTTGGGTATGTAAAAATATATAAAATTTTAAAATTCAATAATTATTAAAATAGTAATTATATTAAATTTTATTTTTAGCGATTTTTATTTACAAAACTTTCAATTATAACACAATAAATCCTGTTGTTTCTTCGCTCTATATTAATTCACATTAATATTATAATGTCTATAATATATTATAATACACTGTCACTTATTATATTATTATAACAGGTAAATTATTCACCTACTCATTAGTTGTAGATTATTAATAACCTATTACTAGATTATAAATAACCATTTATGAATAACCTTTCACACACGCTTTAAATAATGAAATACGCATAGAATTGCATATGTGATCGGTTTTATTCTAGATTATGGTCTGTTTTAATATTACGTGATTTTTGCATAAAAATAGTCCAATGTCTATAACTTTTCGATACTTAATTCACAAAACATTATGTAGTTGGTGATTTGTAATGTTTTTAAAATAAATAAAAGAGAATTGCCACAAGAGAAAGTTAAACAAATTTGATCAAATACATAAATCGCTAATGTGTTATTAAAATTGATAAAAAAATATTACAATTTTTTCTATTTCAAACTAAATACATATATATTAGTTGTTTTTGCTATTTCAAATAGCAAAATGTATGTATTAATGATGTATTAATGCGTAAAGCAGAAGACAAATGAAGACGTATTATGTTTTACAAAATAACGGACCATGTAATAACTAAAATTGTTATACATAAATGAATTTGAAATAAAGCCAAACAAAATATTTTTTGAATTAAATTCCTGAATTGAAACTATTTATTTATTATTAAATGTTTGCGTAAATATTGCATATAAAGATAATATTGAATATTTAAATATTACATAAATATTGTAAATTAATATATTATGTAGAACAATTTCTTCAGCATTATTTCGATAACTTATATTAGATATTAAATTAGTCGCTATTGTTAATAACGGTTGATATTATTATAATATATTATATATTATAATACTTGTTACATATAATATACATGTTATATTATAGTATTATAATATTATAATACTTGTTATCTATGTGATATCCAATTTGAATCATTTTTGAATCCCTTCTTTCTTAGATATATACAACTCTGTAACACTTTTGCTTCGTTCAACAGATCATAAATTAAATCAGCTAACTGAGTCTACGTATTTAATATAATTATAAAATAAACAAAACATAATAATGCTAAATCAAAATTTAATAATTAAATAATAAAATTAATAATTGTTTTTAGATTTTCTATAATTTAAATCAAGTTAAAATAAAAAAATGAAATTTAAAATAAACGTCATTTTTATGAATTGACTAATAAATAACAGACGTTGTATCAGAATAAGAATTAGAGGTCATCAGGAGGAACTGCTATGCTATCAGGTTTCGGCCCCTAACTCCTCTACCCAACATAGCAGCGGGGCCAAATACATGCTAATGATGTATTTCCTCTGAAATAAGTATCTAGTATCTTATTCTAATACAAAGTATATTATTTATTATCCATCCATAAAAATTTGTCACTTAAGAGTTTTAATTTATTCTTTATATTATTGTGTTGATTTATATATTTTACTATTTTCTGCTTGATGTTATTTTTATAGTAACCTAGTTTAAAATATGTATCTATTAAATTATTTAAATGATTTTGAAGAAAGCCAATATCATTACATATTGTTGCAATTTTTAAAATTTCATTATTTAATGTATTATATTTTATATTATATGGTATGCATGAATGCTCATGCAAAAATATGTTTCTTGTAAATTTAAATATGTCATCTTTACGATATAAATTAATAGTAGTTTTAGTTAATGTTAATTTAATGTTCATATCTAGATATACACCTTCTTTATCATTAATATTGGTTTTGTTAAGAATAAGGCTTTCTGGATAAATGTGCTCACTAATTGAATAAAAATTATTAGAATTAAATACACATATATCATCAATGTATCGAAACATATATTTCATATATTTATATTGTTTAGATTTAGTTTTTACACAGTTATGAACAAATTCATATTCTATAAAGCTTAAAAACAAGTCAGCTATAATTGGGCTACTATTACCACCCATTGGAACACCTTTTACTTGTCTAAATATAGATGTCCCTACTTTTAAATAATTTTGATTTATCAAAATATTTAAGGATTCTATTAATTCAATTTTATCCATATATTTATATTTACTTGATGGTTTAATTTTTGTTAGATAGGCGTTATAATTATTATAACATATATATGTATATCTTTTTCCGAATATAAGATTAATTAATTTTACTAACGCTTCTTTAATATCTACTAAATCTAAATTTGTATAAAGCGTACTAAAATCGTATGTATTTATATTTTGAAAATTTATTCCTTTTGTCTGTTCTGAAAATTCTTTTGTAGAATTAATACTGAAATAGTGTTTTATACCAGTATTAATTTCGATTACCTTGCAATATTTTTTAAAGTGTGCTTTAATTACTTTAAGTATTTTATTCATATAGACAGAAAGTGGTTTTAATGTACATTTAAACGCACTACATATGAACCTAGGTTTTATTGGATTTTTATGTAATTTTGGATTCCAATATAATATAGGTATAGTTTTATTATCTAATTCAACCTTTATACCCTTTTTATCCATTATAGAACAGTGACTTGTAATAATTGTTTCTAAACTCAACTCACTACGTTCATATGTTGGATTTACATTTAAATCATTAGAATTAACCTCTTTCATTAGTATATCATAATAAAGCTTTTTGCATATGAAGACAAAGTTATTACTAGCTTTATCAATAGTTGTTATTATATAGTTATCCTTTAATTTAGTAAGTTCTTTATACATATCTTTATTAATTTTATCTTTCCTTTTATAATTGTTTGTTATTTTCATTTTATTTTTAATTTTATCAAATATATAATCTTTCCAAATGTTTATCTTAGATATATTCGAGCTTTCACTATTAATCAGCTTACTAAAGTAATCATTTAAGTTATTATATAACGAATTGTAAATTTTATTTTTGTCGTTGTTATTATTTAATCTATATTTATACCCTTTTGATAGCAGCTTTCTTAATTCACAATTTTCAATTAATTCTAGATTATGGGTACATATATGTTCATTTATTTTATCAAACTAAGACTTTTACAATTGCATTCTGTTTCCATTATGTTTCTAATATTATCGTTACATATTGATTTTAATTCTTTATTATAATTACAAATTTTTCGTCCTAATGGTGGTAGGAGTTTATACCTTATTTTAGGAATATATTTACTTAAATCTGACCCTATTATTTCTTTACTTTTAGAATTATTTAAAAGTCCGGCTATATTTATGTTATCTATACATTTATTAATGAAGTTTATGGTTAATGTATATTTTCTTTGCAGCAAGCGTCAGCACAGTGGCCGCGTTTGTGAACCAGGATCCAAATACATTTCCGGGCTTTGTAAACGCGAATGAAATACTTGCGCTACACGGAGCAGAAGTGGAACAACAGGCTTCATCCACAAGACAACATCAAATATCGTTCAAAATTGACTCAGAGAATTGAGTCAATTCTCTGAGTCAATTCTCATCACTGGAGATGATCGGACAAGGGCCAGACTAATAGCGGTATCACAGCCATATGCGAACACATGGTTACAATGCGCCCCAAATCGAAGTCTCGGCTAGCTCTTACCGACCAAGAATTTACAATTCTTATAAGAATGTGGTTAGGCCTGCAAATTGCTCCAAGTGACTACCGTTGTAGTCGATGTTTTCGAAACGCAGATGCTGAGGGCTTCCATGCACTAACTTGCAACTACGGTGGTTTTCCAGGAATGCGTCATAATGGAATTCGTGACGTCGTTCTCCAGGCGGCACAATCAGTAGGAATGCATGTGGGTTGCGAGGTTCGCAACCTTGTCCAAAATCTTCAAGAACGGCCAGCCGATATTCTGATCTACGGGGATCCTTCAGATGCTATAGACTTCGCGGTAACACATCCACTACAGAAATCTTTTCTTCGAAGTCAGCTTATGTGCCTGGTTTTCAAAGATAGAAAGTACCGTGCTAAAATGATTGAGGCGGGATATAACTTTATACCTGCAGTCTTGGAGTGTTACGGCGGCTGGAATATGGAAGGGGAGAAAATCATCAGACGAATCGCCCGATACTTAGCAATTCGATCATCTATACCATACAGCATCGCATCTGCACGGCTCTTTCAACGAATATCAATAGCACTCATGAGAGGAAATTCAAAAGCTATATTATCTAGCATTGATATGTTAAACCGACCGTATTACGAGATCGCTAACCCATAATGGATAATCCCACACGAAGAATGAACCCCTTCCAGGCACTTGATCTGGCAGTTGACTCTCTTCCATCGTCAATTGATCAGTCCGCTCCTGGATACATTGAATTTAACAATACAAATGAAGTAATTGTCACGCTAGCTAATATACCAGGATCCAGTGTCGATACGTCAGTTTTTACAGGAACTCATAAATTGTGTTCCTACAGAGATTGTGCACTTATAGAAGAAAACGGAAAATTCACACTAAAAGTATTGAGCTCTGCAATCACAGTAAAGCCCCAAAGTCTTTCAAGCAAAATTAAGCCACATTTTGACACCTTTCTGCAACAATGTGACAATTCATCAAATAATAACGACGCTGATGATCCTGAATCTTTACCTATAAACTCACAGCCAGAAACCGAAATTAGTAAACAGACCGTCGGATATATGATACATGACGTACATACATTATCTGATTCTGAATTTAACTGACAGTTTATCGAACGCAAATAGTGATAATCATGAATCGGACGGAAGTTTTAATTATGAAACAGAATTATTAACTGACTTTTGTGAAACAGATCAAATAATCACGCCCACTATAAACAAACAGATGATACCGGAAAAAGGCCGGCTAGTTGTCAGTGGATCGGTTGATTCAGATATTCTAGATGATCAGGCGCTATCTGAAAGTAGTGATAACGAAGAGGAGGAAGTCTAACGCTATCGATTATGGACATTATACGAAGAGGTTAACTATTTCTTTGACATAAAATATTTTGTTGAATACAAATTGTTAAAATTAAATACACAGATGTATTTAATCATACACAGATGTATTTAATTATATAATAACCTAGTTTAAAAAAAATTACAATAACTGTCTATTATACAACTTAGCCTATAATAGTCGTTAATTAATTTTTGATTTATTGAACATATGATATCTTTAGAAAAACTTCTTATATTTACATAAAGATCTTTTAGCCTATTATCACATAGGATAAAATTACAATAATTGTCTATTATACAACTTAGCCTATAATAGTCGTTAATTAATTTTTGATTTATTGAACATATGATATCTTTAGAAAAACTTATTATATTTACATAAAGATCTTTTAGCCTATTATCACATAGGCTATACATATCTTTTTTAATATTTTTAACTCTATTTTTCCTATTCCTTTTATCACCATGACTTCTTGGTTTGCGTTTAACCGGATTATTATAATATAGTTGTTTATTATGTATTATACTACTTCTGCCAATTCCTTGTACCACGTCATTCAATCCTAATGGGTACATGGAATTAAGCGTTTTAATCCAAAAATCTTCTTTTTCTAATAGTTTTTGATTTAATATTGAAATGTTTTCTTCGATAATATGTTCTAAAATAAATAATTTACAGTTTTTAATATCATGTCCTATTAATCTCATATGTTTATGAAATATAGTTTGACTATTATGCTGTATATTATATATGTGTTGCCTAAACCTAGTTTTTAACATTTGATATGTTTTTCCTATATATTGCAATCCACATGTACATTGTATTAGATACACTACACCTGCGGTATTGCAGTTACAATTATTATTAATATTTAATGAAAAACATTTGTTTGTCGTATTACTTACGATACAATTATTATTATTTATAACATCACAAACTATACAATTTTTTCTGTTACATTTAAAAGATCTAAAATTGAAATCATTAGTACTTACGTATTTTTCCAATATGGTTGAGTACATGTAACTTTTAAGTCATAATTTTTAACGTTGCTTTTTCGGTGTCGCCACCTAGTTTAGTTGACTCAGACTAAACTTACAACGGGCCATCCAGCAGCATTTGACAGGGGGCTGCCCTGCTTAAGGCGGTTGCAGGCTGGAACAAGATCTATAAAGATCTACCACCTTCACTCCACGCGCTACGCGACCTAGCTATTGGCCATTACCTGGTCTCTTAAACGTGATCACGTGAAGCAGTTTACATTTTAAAGTGTAAACACCTTGGGATGCAAACTTCTCCCTTTTTTAAGAATTAATAATTCATCAAACTTGTTTGAAAATAAGAAAAAATAATAGTAAAGTCGTAACCAATAATACATAGTTATCTACAAATCTAGTCTTCTTTCCAAGGTCTTACGTAGCACTGATGTCTTTTTGCTTTCCGAAGTATGTTGAAAGCTGCTGTTGATAATTAACTAGACTACACTCAACGATCAGCATGCTAATCGTCACTATTAGATGTTAGATATAACCGCCAGCGATCATTAGTAGTATGAGCGATGACGTTTCGGACGACTCGTGACGTTTTTAAAAGATCATTTCCGCTTAATTGCTTAAGTTCTAGCGGCAAAAAACTCGTAAACTGGAAACTTGCTTATCAGACCATCTCTATCTATATTAAACGTTTTATTTGTTGCTGCATCGTATCAATCGTTTAATCATTTAAAGGATTCGGCTAACATAAATTAATCTAACTTCATCGGAACGCAGAACCGTAAAATGAAAACTATTTATAGTCCTAAATGCTTACTTTGCACTTTGTGTTTAAAAAATCCTTGTTATGTTTTATTTCGCGTTCAATTCGGTTACTCGCTTAAAAGTGATACAAGAATATAAAATTTCTATAAAATTCGGAACTTATTTAATTCAGTTGCAACTCCTTTCTGAAAAATGTTTTTATCAATTAAATTCAATTATTAGAATTGACGATATTTTATAATTTATTTCAATATGAATTTAACATAAGTAATTTTAGCAAGAATTACATTATTCTCAACATTTTAATATTAAAATTAATTAAAAATGCTACGATTAAAGTTTTTAGTGAAATTAATTTTGGTGTTCGATACACTCTGTATCTGTTAGATACACTTTGTCTCATACTTTGTGCTAGATAAATGAATTGTTCAGATAATGATTTGACTTCAAAGGGATCATTGCAGTGATGGTTTAAGGAACAGGGACTAAGGTATAATATCACAGTAGTTTCTGCTAAAGATTTCCTAAAGATAAATCTTTCCTAAAGATTTTTTTAGGAAATTTTCCTAAAAAATTTCCTAAAGATAGGAAATCTCCTAAAGATTTCCTATCTCTAAATACTTTTAAATTCATATTTAGCCATGATATGTTTATATTTTCCACATGCATTAAAATATTATTTTTAATATAAAATATAATATATTAATACATTTATATTATTTTATATTTTCAAAATTGTTATATAATTTTTAATGTTATAAAATTATATTATATTATATATAAAATTATAATTATATAATTATATTTTATATAAAATTGTGACTCTGAACATATGCCAGATTCCAAACCGCTAGTAATAATTAACTGCTTACAAACCTTGAATAAGATTTCGACGTTTAAAATCAAAGCTTCTTATCAAGTTTCTTATAATACACAAATTTGCAGTAATGTGAGCTTATATTTCTACTGAATACTGGCAAGCGGCTAAAATTGTCAACGAGAACGACCAACTTGCAAACATATAGAAAACAAATCAATGTCAAAATAATATTTCTATATAGAATATGTTAATGAGATTAATGTTATATTGCATACCGTTTAATAAACCGTTGTTTATTCGGAAGCTATTTCGAACTTAAACATGTCAGATGTCTATCAACTTAATTATTTATCCAAATCATGGATAAATATTAAATTCTATATAGTCTGACATAATGTAAATGTCAAATGTTTTACTTTTACAACTTACTAAAAATGGTGAGATTGCATTAGGTGACAAAATGTGTCAGTGGCTTGTTTACTGCTACCTTGAAACAAGCTAACAAACATGCTTCCTAACTTTATACGCAGGCAAATGTCTAGAGCAGCAAGTCCAAACAGTCCCATAGGTTTAAAACAGAACAAAAATATGATTAATCTGAAAGACTGTTGTTATCTTGGCATTCAGAGGTTAGAATTTAATCAGGTAAACATTTAATTTTATCAGGTAAAAATTCGATTTGAATGCAAATTAGATTTAGATGTTTAGATTGTTTAAATTAGATTTAGATTATTATGCATTTTATAAAATCTATAACATATTGTACATTCAACAATTGTGCGTGGTTTTAAAATATCATTTTAATTTGAGAAACATATGTAATTAAAAATTTTAAAGATTTGAAAATTGGATTTGTTTCAAATCTTCTTTATCTCTAGATAAGAATAAGAAGACATTGCAAATATAAGATATTTCCCATACGAATATTTTGTTCTTATTCTGTAAGAACGTATCGGTTTAAATACCGGGTTGTGAAATAAACATTGTTAAGCCAAATTGATAATCTACTAAGAACGTAGATTTTAGATTTTTAACAGAGAACCAATTTTTGAACCAATTTTTAATTAATTTAAAAACGACATGTTCGAATTTTATTGTTTACAAACAGAGAGACAAGATCGAATAAGCTTTGTAACTAAAACGACAGAATTTCACGCACGCGTGGAAACAGAAAAGTCAATAAATAACGATAATGTTGATTTCTTATAAAGTCTTTTATTTCAACACTTAACAGCTATTTATATACCACATGTAAACAACTGTCGTCCTAAAAATCTGCAATAACATTAAATATCTCGTTTATGACAGAGTACTTGATTACATAAACATCTACCATGATAACAGCTAATCAAAGATCGAAAGACTGCCGAACGTCTTCTGCTTGATGCTTATTTCCACAAATATGGAGACTGATAAGCCGGCGATAGTTGATCTAGTCTGTCCACTAACTCGAAATTGCTTTGTCAGTATATGCCATGTTCAACAAATGCCGACGACGAAGGCAGACTGAATTTTTGCTTCAATTCGAAAGGCAATGAAGATTTATTTGTAAGCCAGGTCAATAAGGTGGATGACACTTTTTTCCGACAAACCAAAATAGCGTTTTAGAAGCATCCATTTAATTGCAACAGCTTTTGAAAGCTATTATACGTAAAGTCATTCCAAATAGCTTTGATCCCATTTATAATATTTTATTAATAAAAAGAAAACACTGCAGCTCTAAAGAAAATCCGCTTTAGTACAAGCTAATATTAAAAACATAGATGTCGCTCGTTCTAGGGTGAATATTAGTTATTATATAATATATATCTTTATTTAATGTTATATAAATTATATAATAATATCAAATAATATTATTACTATATGATGATATAAATGTCGCTCGTTCTAGGGTGAATATTAGTTATTTTATAATATATATCTTTAGTAAATGTTATATAAATTATATAATAATATTATATAATATTATCTGATTACATAGTATATTACATTATGATCAAATAAAATAAAGAACTTAAACACAAAATAAAATCCGATACAAAACAACAAACAAAGTACGAAGTGTTCGACATCATCAATTGTGTGCGTCATCATTGTCAACTATTGGATATTATCACCAACATACACAGTACGGCAAATTTCAGACGACTTTTTTACGAATTTCAGAAGACTTCCGTAATAAATTTGACTAGCAGCTCAGTTTTACTCTGATTTTTTGTCTTTGTACATCTGTGCCTGGCAAGAATCCTTATTAGTGAATGTCTTTTCAAAATTCACTAATTTAAATTTCTCTTTACGGTTTTTTTATTCATGACATAAATGTAGTTCATAAACACTTGTCAAGTTACTTCAATCCCAAATAAGGATTGCTAAAGCAAAGTTCACTTAAATCCCACAAGGCAGCGAAAATATTCCTTTCTCTCGCGATCGTTGCATATTTCTCTAAAGCCAAAAAATATCATAACCCAGACCATCAATCTGGTTTCTCAATTCTATTGCAGTTATAGTTGATGAACCTCGTGCAACTTGCTTTACTAACATTAACAGAAAATAATCTATTCCTGGTTGTTTAAAGAATATATTGTCGTCATGATACCTAAAAATCAGGAATAGCAATCTGTAAAATATTTTAGACCAAAGCGCCTTCTTCCTGGCTTGGCGAAAGTTCTATTAAGTATTATTTTCACACAATTTGCTCCACATTTATTAAATAAAATAGAAACAATTTACGTTCCGACCTGGTTGCAGCACGACCAAGACGCTTATTGCAATACGTCAGTTTATTCTAGATAATTTTGAGAACAAATATCAGCCAATAATTTAATGTATACAGTTAGACTTAAGTAGGGTTTTCGACAATTTACTGTATTAATTTTTCGTAAACTAAGCGATACCGGCTTGCATGTTTGGCAATTAAGATTATTGAAATTCTGTCTAAAAATAGATACCAAGCTATTTCTCATGTCGGTACTTTTTCCGATCGGGAATTGGTGTCGATAGGCGTACTTCAACGCAGCATTATTTCAACGTTTTATTACTTATTATTCGTTAATGATTTAAATATTTGTTGTGCCGATTCGTGCTGCATTAAGTATGCCGATTATATGACTATCATGCGAAACTAGCGCGTCAATATCGAACACATCTGTATATCGGAAAGTTCTCAATCTGGCGAGATGAACTTCGTTAAATAAATTAAAAAATTAACATGGAAAAATCAAAAATTGTTCATATATATCTTAAAAAAGAAATGAATATAATTTACAAAACTTTGGTTTTATCCGCGTCGAGTAGAGTTGGTGTTCGAGCATTCTTAGTGTTTTATTTACGGCCAATTTGTCTAAGCGACCACACTTTGTTGCTGTTTATAGAAAGTGTCATTCGCGTCTATTTCTACTTCGCAAGCTTAAATCACATGGAGGTTCCTCAACTGACATACGCACACTGTATCTTTTAATAATTCGCTCTGTACTAACATATTCATATCCATTATTGATTGACGTACCATCAAG
Source organism: Pomphorhynchus laevis (assembly GCA_012934845.2). Taxonomy (NCBI): domain Eukaryota; kingdom Metazoa; phylum Acanthocephala; class Palaeacanthocephala; order Echinorhynchida; family Pomphorhynchidae; genus Pomphorhynchus; species Pomphorhynchus laevis. Next base: position 24,213 of record WNNJ02001237.1, on the reverse strand, counting down.
TGATCTCCGCATCCTTCATAGCATTCATGCTATCGCTAGTCGTTTTTCCTGTAAACCGTTCGAGCCACTCATCGAGATGACTCATACTACTGATAAGCGCTGCCGGTCATCTCTGACGTCTAGTAGTGACGAATAATATGCTGTTCGTTGAGTGTAGTCCAGTTAGTTATCGACAGCAGCTTTCAACATATTGCCGTATTCCAATGGAATCCAGGACCGTTGTTATCAAGCATCTTCGATGCCATCTCAATGATACATATGTCGAATCCTTTGAAGGATCCAACGAATGATTCGATGCAGCAACAAATGAATCGCCTGATATGGATAGAGATAATCGGATAAGCAAATTTCCAGTATACAAGCTTTTTGCCATTGGAATTAAGCAATTTATCAGAAATGCTCTTTTTCAAAAATCACGCAGGCAGCCGAAACGTCATCGAGATGGCTCATACTATGATGCGCGCTGCCGGTCATCTCTGACGTCTAGTAGTGACGAATAGTATGCTGATCGTTGAGTGTAGTCTAGATAATTACCGACAGCAGCTTTCAACAAACTGCCGTATTCTAATGGAATCCGTGACTGTTGTTGTTAAGCATCTTTGATACAATCTCAATGATATATATATCATATTAATAAAATAAATTTATATATTTATTTAATTGTGTAGATTATTATTGATAATAATATAACACTTTATTGTGTAGATTCAACGACTGCTCGCACTCAAATTTAATAAATTCTTGTATATTGAAAATTTTTGACCATTGAGGCGTTGTTGTAATGTTAAATACATATTCAAAACAAAATTGGATTAGGAACAAAATTAAACTAAATAAAATGGTATGTATTACTCTCATTGAAGTAACAAGCCCATGATTTGCTATATAAATAATATTTTTATACTTCTACAAAATAGAAACTAAAACTATCGAGGTAAAACATATAATGGTGACTAATATCTTCAACCTACAAATAAATTTTATTTAATAAGCTAATCGCTTAATTTTGCAAGCTCTTCACAAACAGTCGACAGTAGTTTCTTTTCATCTTTATCAGTCGACTTTGTTCGAAACGGCAACGTAATGCCTTTGTATTTTTTCAATCCTTCCTTCAAACTATAATATAAAAATTGATGATTTTAGTAATTTTGAGTATAACTAACCGTTCAACTACATTTAATGCAGTGGAAGATTTCACCGCACCGTATTTAGACGACTGCTTATTCAGGTCATATTCCGCAAAGTAGGTCGTCCAATCTTTCGTAAGGGTAAGGTCGAGTAACTTAATCAAAAATGCAATATAAATTTACGATTGTTAGGTAAATACCTGACGTAGAATATGAAAAGATTTCATGGCTTCTTCAATTTCAGCATTTGATTTACACATTTCAACAACAAATTCTAGCACAATTTCAAAAATTAATATATTAAATGAAATTGATATATGAAATATTGGTCATATTAATATTTTTAATATTGGTCATATGAAAATAATATATTTGATATAAAGCATGTGTAATTTAACGCAAACACAACGCTAGACTCTGCTTCGTCCTTAAGGAACTCATCAGCCGCGTAAACTTATCCATTGGCAGCTTAACACACTGCCACAACTATATTGATGTGTTTATCTGTTTATCAATAAATAGAGTGTATGCATATGATAATGTTATATATAACATGTTCATACATATTATAAATAATTTGATCGGAGTAAAATTTACATGCCCTAAATGAATTCAATCATCAATCATGGTATTCAATAGTCATTGAATACCATGATTGATGATATTAAGGTACTGCAACACTTGAAGGATATGCACCCGGTTGCATCGCCGACAGATAGCAAATATGTATTAAGATATCTCATAAGAGGCTGCGCTGAGCATCACACCTCAAGGGTTATGAGTATATGTCTTGACGATATCATTAAAGCAGCGAAAAAAACACGCGGTTCAACAGGTCCTTAAGGTGTGGACTCAGACGAATGGAGTCACTTTTTGACATCGTTTGGCATGCAATAAAGGCAACTTGCTGATGTGTTGTGTAATTTCGCAATCAAGATTTCCACAGAAAGAGTTGAATCACATATTCTGGAAGCATACACCGTAAGTCGATTGGTTTCACTTGACAAAAAGTCAGGAATTCGACATATAGGGATCGCCGAGGTTTTACGAAGAATTATCGGCAGAATGATAATTAGACACAAAAGAGATTATCTCACATCAGTTTGTAGAGCTGTTCAACTGTGTGCAGGACAGAAGGTTGGTACGGAGGTCGCAGTCCATTATATAAGTTATTATGACATTTCGAAGAGCAATTGCCTCTTGCTGATTGATGCTAAGAATGCGTTTAATTGTGCAAACAGGTCACTGGCACTTGCAAATATTAAAGATCTCGAGAAGATATGGGACGAATTAGTGAGAGTTGGCCCCGTATTTGGATATATCCATCAGTACGAATATGTAAAAATGGAGTAAAATATATGAGTCGTTTTATTGGATTGACATATTTTGCCCTGCAACAAGTTGAAAGAGAAGTTGTAAAATGGATGAGCCAAATCGAAAAGCTGACAAAGATATCATCATGTAACTCGTTTGCTGCATATTTGTTGCTGATTAAAGCAATACAACATCAATGGTCGTACCTGTTAAGAACTTGCATGGTCCAGCAGACCTGTAAATGATGCTCTGTATAGACGATTGATACCAAAAATTCTCGGTTTAGATAGGGTGGACAGTGATCTACAGAAACTGATATCATTGCCATATAGTTTCGGTGGATTGAACGTCTGCGATATAATGGTTGCGGCGAAAGTTGCTTTTGAGAATTCGGTATCAATGTGCCGGCGAAATATTGAAGGAATGGAAGGAAGGGAGTTGGTTATCAGACAACAGAATATGTTTGGACAACTTCGGACAGACAGACATCAAGCCTATACACAATTACGGGATGAAGTTATCCACAATTCGAATAAAGACATGCATACAATCCTAATGAATGCAAGCACACCTTCTTTATGGATATCTGCGTGTATAATAGCTTGGCTCCGTCTAATTCTCTAAAGCGCATTCGCGATCCATCGAAATATCATGAGGATAGAAAGAATGCTAAATATAGTGAGATAATCACAAAAGTTGAGAATGCCTCCTTTCATCCGATCGTAATTTCGGCATCTAAAGGAATGGATCCAGTGGCAAGCTGTGTATTCTAGCAAATGGTATCTCGTCATGCTGCTAACGATCGACAGAAATACATTGACTATATAACGAGTATTAGAGCAAGGATCGCCACAAAAATGGCAAAAGCGGTGACACTGACAATTTGGATGACGAGTGCTTCTGGTTCATCCTTAAGATAAGAGATGGCAGGTCTTGATGAGCATATCCAGCGACGTGGTGAGCTCATAACAATTTCCTAACGAAGAACGCAATTTTGAGATTGTACATTGCTCATTTGTGTGAATATTTTGATGTATAATTAATAATATTAATTTAAAAATTATATATAATAAATAATATTTATTTTTGTAATATTATTTATCATTTGACAATACATCATGGTAGGGAAAACAGTTTGTAAGCGCCTCAAAAAATAAACGCAAATACTTTGCGTTGCTCTTTATGCAATGAAAATTCGTGTAGATGCTATATAACCAGCTGCTGCATACAATATCATTGATTTTATCTAAATCTATCTGAAAGAAAATAACGTGATTTTGCATGATTACAGATTACACCACATTCATTTGTAGTAAATCCATAAACGATATTCAAAATTTGGAATTTTAATTCAACAAAAGCCAGTGTCATTTTTAATAATATATTTATATATTAATATCAATATGTAAATTATACCGTGAAACGTAAAGATGTTTTACGTTTATTTAGTACATTGTAGCCAAATTTATTTAAATAAATTTATTTAATTATTTAATTTATTTATTTAATAATAAATTAAATAAGCCAAATTTATGTATTAATATATTCCTGTACATATGATAAAGATTAAAAATAATAGAGATAGAATTATAGAATGTTGTTCAATAGCATATAATAATAACATTTTTATTAATATTAATGCAAAATATTCCTTAATAAAAATGCACCATTGACCGAACAATAAATAAACCGGAAAGTATTACACATTTGTAGTTTAATATAAAAAATATTACACATTTGTGAGTTTCGACATTTTTTCGTATATGAATTTTAAAAAATAATTAAAATTATATTTATCAATAAATTCAATTAAAATTACTTAATCAATTAATTATTAAAATAGAAATCGGAATCAAAGAAATTTCAACAGAGTCAGTCTCAACAGTTTTTCTACTAATTAAGATAGGATTATGCGTTCCAGTAATCATGTGTTCAGAACCCATACTATCAAATCCTGGGAAATTGAATCGTAAAATATTTACTGCAAATTATTAATTAATCATTTGATATGCTTTTTGGGTATAAAAACGACTTACGCTCGCATTGAATAAGATCCAATTCAAGCTGTTCAAGTGCAGGATACGATATCGCCTTTACTTCAGGGTCAAACAGATTGTGTTCGAGATTGAGTGCAATGTGCTGGCATGTTCGGTTCAACGTTGGAAAGAAAAGTGCTGTCTACAGGGAATAATTAAATAGTCAATAAACAAAATATAAACAATTAGAGATAAAAACTAGAAACTAGCATATTGTGTAAGACAATATGATATTACATATTATAAATATGTAATATTATATTATATCTCATATTATATTATAAATTACACAATATAATATCGTACAAGACACCTTACAATGTCATTTCAATGACATTCCAAAGATTTGTATAGTATAAAAATAATTGTTAAAATAATTAAATCACGTACATATTACAAGTTACAAAAAATCAATCACGAGTGCAAATGTTTGCTAATTGGTCAGTTGGATATAAATAGTAGAGTTGCGATTAATCTGAAAGCGGAGTGTAAATTTTCATTGCTATATTTCATTGGTGTGCTAATCTGAAATTTGCAATGAAAATTAAATAATTAATTAAATATGAATATAAACCCAAATATCAATTTGTTGATCAAAATTTAAATTTAAATAATGGATTCAATATTCGGATCCATCATTATATTGAATTGATATTTCTCGCTTGTTATCAGTTATTTTAAAAATAGCATCATTAATTTATTTTTTGTTGTTAAACGTAATATTTCCATGTGTCGAAACAAGTAGTGATTGTAACAATGTGATAGATCCATTCACGATTACTATTGATAAATAATAAAACGTAACTGATTTCTAGCATACAGAGACCGTAATAGCCACAAAAGCACCAAGAAAGAATTTACGTGAGGTCATTTCTTTGATATAAAATGTTTCCTTAAATTTATGTTAAGTTATATAAACTGGTACAATCTTACTTATAATAATTAGATATAAAATTAGATAAGAAAACATAAACTCAAAATATCGAATTCCTTCCATGAGGAATGAGACTGTTAGACACATCGCCAAATAAACGTTCAATATTTGTTTATAAATGAAAAGAGCAAACTCAAATGAGTGAATAACTAATTTCCTTACTCACAGTATCAAAAAACTTTATTGGTTACCCTAAATAATCAGATTATTTTGACGTTTGAACTAAACTCAGTTCAATAAAATGCCGTTCAATTTAGTTTCGTCTAAGTTGAAGAAATATTGTCACTAAATAAGCTTATGAAGTAAGCATAGTGTGCTGTTCCTATAGCTTAAGTGGATTTTTTAAAATGATATCATTTGAGTTTGTTTTAAAGAACATATTGTCATGTTTTAATTGGCAGAACTAGCGAAGTATAAAAATAAATATATATCTTCTTGATCCTGCTCCAAAATTTTTTAATTTAAAAATGGTTCAACAAAAGTTATTTTTTAAAATTAATAATTCATCAATCCAATAATCAATTATTAGATTAATTAGTATTAATATAATAATTATATATCATAAGCAAATATCTGAGTAAATCCAACTCTAATTGACGTCAGTGAAATTTCAGTACTATCGAAAAAACAGAGAGGCAATGATGTGCCTGCAATGGTTCATCTGCAGTATGCAAGAGCAGTCAGTGTTGTCGAAATAGGCGTTCGTGCATTGATTGTTTAGCGTCAGGTTGTTCAAACCGCTCTCGATTTCAAGACACCTTGCTTCTACTCCTAACAAAACTCGTTAAACACCCAATATTATCAACATCCTTTAACATATCAACTTAAATTAATGTCTATACAACAATCAAATATCCCTGATAAAGCATGCAAGAATAACCGTAATCAGAACAACTGATTACTTATGCGTTGTCCGCCATCTGGTTCGACTTTTCGATCTACAACTCCTAACAACTCAACCCCTTAAATGGCGTTTTGTCAAAAAAAAGGTACTCGGCTTGTCACCGAAAATTTACTTGAGTCCACTTCCTGCGCTAATTTTCATCCAATCTCTATCAATTGACTACCAACAACGTATTTGCTTTGTCAAGTCACCGCCCTTCCAATAGCACTTTCAAGAGTACATAAAAAAGATCAATGCAGTCCATACTAAAATCACCACAGCAGCCACTCGCTTAAAACATCTTTGACAGCAACATTAAGCCATCAAAAGACCTACCATCATTCGCGCATACCTTCACGATTATCATGACAAGCTGTTCACAATTCATGTTCCGTGCCATGAACGTTTAATATGTTATCGCTGCAAATTGTGCCACTACAATATCAACTTATCTCGCATGTATTCTTTAGTCCAATTCTTTCTACTTTGTCTAATTCGTAAAATCGATGAATTAATAATAGATACAATTGCAAAGGTTACCAGCATATAGGCCTTTACTTTATTTGATTTTAAGTTATTATATTGCTGAGTACTTAATGAATAATATTTGTCTTACTAGAATAACAGGAGTATTATTCTCGATACAGGTGCATGGATGTAAATATTCAGCCCAAAGAATATAAATAACATTTTAGATTTAATAAAAATTATTATATTAACTGTTATTTCCCTATAAATAACAACAAAAATTACATTTAAAATTTTAAATTAAAATATATTTTATAGTTTAATTTATTTAAATCAATTAAACTTAAATATATGCATATAAAAATTTTAAAATATATAAAATAGTTGTATTCTAAATATTTCTAACAAGTAGAAAAGGATAGGCAGCACTCACGGGTAGTGTTTTAAAAGAATCAAATGTTGTTCTAAAGAATTGTAGAAGGTCGATTAGATACGGGGATCCCATTCCACTTGATTCAACAGTCATCCAATCATAATTTGCTAAACAAATTAGCTAAATGAGCGGAATTAATTATTTATTATGTTGATTACACAGCTCTAAGAATTGATCAACACTTATTTTTAATTGAGACAGAATTTTCTGATGTGATTTGGTGTAAAATTTCTAAATAAAAATGATCAAGAAAGATAAATTCATAAACAATATGATATTTAAGATAAAATCGAATTTATAAATTTGTAAATCGAATTTACAAAAAGATTTGTTGAATTAAATTGACAATTAATTTATTCATTAAATGAGACTTGATGTGTCTAGCATTAACGAACCCATAATTGACCGCTTAGTATTAGTAAAAATTGTATTGACAAATATTGTCAATATATAAATATATATGGTTCGGTATAAGATCAATTCATATTACACACTTTCACATTTTGGAATTGTTTTCCAAAAAGAAGCATCGACACTTCAAATATATTAATAATTAAAGGCTTTTATATTCTTCTTAGTATTATGATCATATTGGAAGTAAATTTTAAAAACACCTTTATATATTTATAAGTAATGTATAATTATAATTAATGTATAATCGCCTTTATAATTACTGTATAATATCTGCACATTGATATTTATTGTCAAATTAAATGCGTTCACTTTATATAATAATTCGAATACCGTCGTATTTTTAAAATTGGATTTAGAACTTTTAATTTCTACACGTCTTCTTTGACATAAATATTAAGTTGAAACCTGTTCTTTGGGATAGAACCTCGACCATTTACTAAACAAATAGTTATGAAAAAAACAAATGACTAGAAACAAAATAGTATAAAATAACATTATAATTTTAAAAACTTCATTTGATAACTTTTTTTATAAAACTTGTATTCAGTGAACTATAAATATTTGTATTCAGTAAAAATATTGAGGAACAAAATCGAAGATGAATATTTGGTGTTTTGACCTGAGCACTATACTCAGTTTAGATAAAAAGCTTCGGAACAACATAATCTAACGAAAACGTGGCTAATTAGCCAAAATTATCGCAATTTTTCTATGATGGCTCATAGCAGCCGTCATTAAGAGATTAATGTAGCGAAAATTCGAATAAAGATATATGTTATTTGAAAATGTAAAGTTTTTAAGTTTAATCAAAACACGTTACCGTAAAAATACCAAAACTTATTGATAGAGTGTCAGAACTCATTTGATTTGCACTTATTCTAAACAAAAATGAAAAATTTAAAATTTTATAATATTTTATGTCACAAATTTTATAATATTAAATAATATTAATTACAAATAACATTAAAACTATGGTTCTAAACCAGAAAAATTAATTTTAACAAATTCGCAAATAAAAATTATTTAAAAACTTTTATCCTATAAAACTAAAAAATGCAGAATACATGGAAAGTAGAATACATATTCTACCATTGGATGATAATGGGAAATAAAATTTGATTCGCGAATTGGGTATCACTGCTAACGATTCTCATCTACAGTCTAGCCGCCAATATTCAATTTTTAATGTATTACGCTAACTTCATATATTGTTTAAAAGTAATCTTCTTTCAAGAAGCTACTTTTAAGTTATTAACAAATCTAGCACATTTTATAATCTAGTTACACCAAACCAGTCGAAATATGATAATTCTCAGCGTTGTTCAAGAACAAAACTTTACTAAACAATTCGCTATTTGACGCATTGTGTAAATCTCAAATCTCTACGCCGGTTTCGTAGAACAAATGACTAGCATTTATTTATGTTCAATCAAGCGATCGTTTGATAGTATCACCAAAGTAGCCACAAATAAATTCTACAAATTAGGGTTTCTTTTAATTAGCTAAATTGGAAATACCTTCAGTGATACGAACCACTACAATCTTACAAAATTCATATTACAACCTAGCTCAATGTAGTCAAAGGATTAAAGAATAAATAAGTCATATTTATCTTAGATTTTCTGCATTCTTGTCTTACTCGTGTCATCATTTTGTCTAAAAATTATCGATTAATTTTATAATTATTAATGTATTTAGTTGAAGTTCTTGCAGCAAGAGGTAATTCACGAAAAGGCTAGTTAATAGGTATTAACTTCCGACATGGTCGGAAGCTAAATGTACATATTCCATTGATGTGGAGACTCCGATTGCATAATCGTAGACTGCTGCTTCTCTGAATCAATGACATTCCAGAAATTCTCTTTTTGAACAGCTAAATATGGATTGTTCTATTTTATGAATAGGTGATTTCAAAGAAGAATATTTCAACCCATTAGTCTACATCGGTCATTATCAGCAAATGTTAAAGTCACATCCACTCATGTATCAACACATGTTAAAAGTTTTAAGTCAATCATTCACAAGCACCAATCGGTGACAATTCCCATCACAATTATCAATCACGAATCGTTTACTGGCTTAGCAGTCAAATCGATCACACAACGATTGATTTTAAACTAATTAATTCTTTGCGTTGTTTATACCGTTTGAAGTATGGCAATATTGCAATCACATCTCCAATATGTAATCCAACAACTTAGATTTATTATGAATTATCAATATATTTACGTTCAAAACTATTCGAACGTCAATCAAATGTACATTAGCTGTCAACAAGCTAATGAAAACTGAAATAAGTTTACTGAAAGTTAATAAGACGAAGCAATCGAATTGACTTCACAAAAGTTGATGCTAAAAGCTTGATTAATTCTTTTTTCTATTGACGATAATTAATCATGAATAAATTCATACAACTATCGACAATACCTCGAAAAGCTATAATACATTATGATTAACATTAGCATCTGATTGTATTTTCCAACTAAAGTTCGCTAATAACAACCACATCCACATCTGTAGTCCTGCGGTTATTCAATTAACATTCATTTTGAATTAATGACAAATCAATTGTACATTAACTGAAAACGAGTTTATCTCCTAAATGATAAATCGTATAAAACAGCGTGTCCATAAACAAAATGCGCTCTGAATATTGAGTGATACAGAAGTGTTTTCATGGAAGTTAGATTCCTTCCAGAATTGTGCATTTTGTGACATCTCCACCAATGTATAATGTCTGACTATCTAATTTTGTACACCCCGTTACATAACGATCCTTAATTACACTATTCTACAAGTCCACTATCCATAGTCCCCACATATCATACATGGGACTATTCGGGCAAGTTATTACTTCACTACACATCTAAATAACAAACGATGCTATTAAGTATTAACAAAGTAAGCAAAGTAAACATTTCCGTCAAACTATCTAACACACAAAAGTTATTCAGAGATTCCGCTCAGCCCACTACCTTTTCCCTATTCCTTTAAATTCTTCCATTACATCTTTAAACGTCATCTTATCACTCAAAGAGTAATTGCTAACGATTTACAAATGATTTCTTATTCAGCCTTAATCGCCAAGTTATAAAGATTGCATTCACAATTATAGCGTGTGAAACCACCCAATTGTAAATAATACAAAGATTATTATTTCATTCAGCAAACTACTTAGTCAATTCTAACATTTTGATTACACTATATTACTTATAGTGTAATAATATTGTAATATGCACTACAAGTAATTACTAAATACTTTATTATATTCGTACTCTTTGATTAAAATCACCTTAACGTGACTTTTCTGAAAACTAAGATCATTAAATTCAGTCGAGGAGGACGTTTAACCCGAGATGATCAATTTTAATTTAACGGTCAACATATAGATATTACAATATTGTAATTATTTGGTTCTGCATTTTGGGTCTTTCTGTCAAAATTTAATTCACGAAGTTTATTAAATATTGCTTTTCATTTACTCTTTTACCTAACTATCCAGTATATTCTTAAACGATGCTCTTCGACTTGTCAGAATCATGGTAGAACTCATTCTCTTATATGCCATTCAAAACTTTAAAAAAAAATTTTGTTCGAAATTTTCAACAGCTCGGCGAGTGCAAGTTTGACAAAAAGTGATTGGATTTTCAACGAAATTCACTCAACTCCAGTTGCAGCATTAACTTCTATATCCCACTCATCATCGACATTCAACAAACATTACGCTTGTCAGAAATTTGTCTTATAGGAACATTCCGTACAATGGTTCGATTAATTCATAAGCGTTAATCCAGAAATCATGGGAGTTGGTACGATTCTCATACAATAATTACACGATTCTCATACCAGGTAAGATAATAATCACTTCCCACATTCGCTCAAATTTCCGTTACTGTGAATATCGTAACCTTTAATGTTCGCCAGTTTTCTCGTAATTTTAATTACCAGGTACTCTCAACATCTTCGAAAAAATGATACATTGTTACTGTCCTTATCAGTTTGTAACGACAATATTGTATCATCACAATAAATTATTTCTTAATACCGATTCCAGTGTGCATATTACTCTATAGAATTAATGCCGAGATCGAAAACTGATTAATCGTTAAAGAACACATTAAATCAGATATGACAATGTCGTATTTTGTAAAATTTTACCGTGTTCGTTATGCTGTATATGCAAGAGTGAATTTTACACCAAACCGAACAGTGAGCCTTTTTAATAGACTAGTCTGAGATAATTTTATTTTATATTTAGATAATAATTAAATTAAGAGTGTTAATTATTGATACTATACAATGTTAGTAATATAATTGATTAAGTAATAATAATTATTAAAAAAGTATTTAATAATATTAGTATTCATTATATTAGTAATAGTTAATTATCAATTAAAATATGTAATTAAATTAGACAATTCAAATAATAGTAATGTAGAGGTTTATTATTACGCTCCCTATGCTTTTCAGCTTGGAGCAACAATGGTCATTGAATCAATGCCGGAAAGGGAAAATAATGACAAATGTGGGCATTCAAAAACATGAACAAGCGATTAGCAGCATTGTTCGCATAATATGAAATGGCAAATTTCCGATATTTTAAGAAACGATATATTGATTGCACAATATTTTATTATATCATAATTTACATCTGCACAAATAATCGCCAAGTAATCTACATCTAGTAACCGTTTTAATTCATTACAGTGCCGTCGGATGCTTGATGGTAAATCCACAAGAAAAAAAAAGAAAAGAGTAAAGGGTTTGCTAATCAGTAATATAAATGATAAACAGATTAAGTAATACAAATTAATAGTAATACTTATCTATTTATTATTATTTAATTAATTAATTCAGTGATTATATGAAACGATATATTGATTGTACAATATTTTATCATATCATAATTTACATCTGCACAAATAATCGCCAAGTAATCTACATCTAGTAACCGTTTTAATTCATTACTTATAATATTATTAATAATTCATTTAATCATTAGATCTTAGAGATCTAATATACATACAATCTAAAGTAAATACAATCTAAAGTAAATACAACAACCTTCGATGACAACCATTGACGACAACCTTCGACGACAACCATCGACGACAACCTTCGATGACAACCATCGACGACAACCATCGGTTAAAAAATTTGAGGTTGAAAAATGACAAAAGATTAGCCCGATGTGGTTGTAAAATGCTGTACATGTAACGGTCCTGCAGCGCGTTGCAAAGGTTGTCGCTGTGCAAAGAGTAATAAACGATGTTTTAACTGCGCTGCCCCAAATTGTTGCAATAAAAATACATTGGTTGTTCAGAGTAATAGCGTGAGTTCCGAAGTTTTATACAATATAAATGGCACAATGCCCAGTATAGGAGGGCATGCTAACGAATTTGTATTAGGATCAGTTTATGAAGAAATTTCAAAATGGAAACCAAATCAATTTAATTTGCCGAGGTGCGATGAAAGTAGGTTATTCATCAATGTCTTGACGCAGTTGATTAAGAAAGCCTGTTTGGATACGGATGATGGTAGTGTACTGCAAAAAGTCACAATAGTGAGTAAATGCATTCTTCAAAGATAAAAGTCTAGGAAGGTTAGTTTGATAAGACAGGCTATGAAAAGGCGTATCGAGAGGTGGAATTCCGATAATTGGAGTGAGCTTATAGCTGAAGCTCGTTATCTACAATCGACTAGAAAAAGCAGAGAGTGTATACAAGCTCAGATTGATTGGAAAGTAGCGTTTAGACGCTCTGTGCAAAAGGGTGATACCAAAGCAGCAATAAAATCTTTGGAAGACGCTTCAGATGGATCGTATCTGAATCCTGATGAATTCATAGGATCTTCAACCGTACGACAGTCGATGGGAAGCAAACATCCAGGAGGAGATCGCGTATATGTAGAAGGTGTGATGCCTTGTCCGCATCCTAACTTACTGCCATTTCATCCAGTGATGTTTGACAAGATTGATGCTGGGAGTATTATTACAGAGGCTCGACGAACTCGCGGTTCCGCAGGGCCCTCTGGGGTAGATGCCTCTACATGGAAACAAATGCTAACTTCTTTTGATAGAGATTCAATGGCGTTGGCTGATGCATTGGACGGTTTAACAAGAAGACTTGTATCGGGTCTTGTACCAAAAGGTTCAACTACAGCACTTGTATACTCCAAGTTAATCGCAGTTGCAAAGAATAACGGAATGCGACCCATAGGGGTGGGCGAGGTGTATCGTCGGATTAATTTAAAGGTAATTCTCAGAACAATTTCTATGCATATTCAGAGCGTCGCTAATACTATGCAATTGTGTGAAGGACAAAGATGTGGAGCGGAATACATAGTACGTAGTTTACGATCGTCTCTAATGGAAAAACGTGATTCTTGTATGCTTCAAATTGACGCAAAGAATGCATTTAATTGTGTAAATCGTAAGATGGCACTAGCAAACATGAAAAACGTATGTCCGCCTTTGCTTAATGTGTTCATAAACATGTATTTGGAGGATCCTATGATGATAGGAGACGATATAATATTGTCTCGCGAAGAGTTCACACAGGGTGATCCTCTGTCTATGGTTGCATTCGCGGCTTCTGCAATTCCTTTAATATTGCGTTTGAAGGAGGCCTTTCCATCTGTCCAACAGATGTGGTATGCAGATGATGTGTCTTGCATTGGGGGGGGTGTTCTTTACCAATATTTTAAAATGATGAAGGATATTGGTCCGTATTATGGTTTTTACATCAATACTCAGAAATCCCAGTTAATCTCTCGCTCTAATAATGATATAGCGAGGTCAATGTTTGCGGGTAGTGAAATTCTAGTTTCACAAATAGGCGCTGAAGTTCTTGGGTGTCCAATCAGATATGACGACTATGAGCGGAAATGGGTGGAACATAAGGTTGATAAATAGAGTAAGATGGTTAGACGCTTATCGGAAATATACGAAGCATGTGCTCAACAGACGTATCTAGCTTTCATCTTTGCGTTACAACATAAATGGACATATGTTTTTCGTGCGTGCAAATGTGAAAAATCATGGTTACAATTACTAGAATTGGAAATAAGAAAAAGCTTATTGCCGGGGATACTGGGGATGAGTGAAATTACGGAGGACATAAGGCAATTAGTTGAACTTCCTACATCTAGCGGAGGCATGGGGATTTTAAATCCTTGCGAGCTGGTAATCCAGGAATGGAATTGGTCTAAAAAATGTGTTTACCTTTATTAAATGGATACGTAGGACAAGAATTACTTGAGAAACAAACACTGGTGAATATCGGAATTCGGGGTGAAAAGAAGATTTTTAACGATTTAAAACACAGTAAGATTATTGCAGAACTGGATAATTACACAAAAAATGCCTTAATTCATGCATCAGAAAAAGGCGCATTAACCTGGTTATCTTCAAGGATAAGCGAAGATAGGCAGTATTGTCTACATAATCATCAGTTTTATGATGGGCTTGCCGCAAGATATGGATGGCAATTAAAAGACGCTCCGACAAAATGTGTTAGTGGAGAACTTAACAACGTATCGCACACACTATCTTGCAAAACAGGAGGATTTACAATTGTTCGACATAATGTGATGCGCGACATTATTGCAGGTATGTTATCTGCAACATGTAAGGCTATTGAAATTGAGCCGGTCCTACTTCCTATTGAGTCTTACAATTTTGATAGAATAACAACGTGTAAGGATATGAATGCACGCCTTGATGTTGCATGCAGTGGTTTGTATGGAGATTCGACGGGTCTTTTCTAGACATTTGCGTTTATAACGTTCATGTTCCATCGTATGTCAATCGAAGCCCTCAAAGTTTGTTTGAGTATCATCACAACAGAAAGCAGGCCAAATATTTAGAGCGAGTATCTAGGGTCGATCGTGCTTCATTTATTCCGGTTATTTTTTCATCGTCTGGCGGAATCAGTAGAGAGTCACATGCATTGCTTAAGAGAATAGCGTCAATACAGGCTTTAAGAGGGGACAATAACTACAGTGATTGTATCGCTACGTTACGTCGAAAGATCGGGTTTGGTCTAATAAAATCAAATTCTTATTGTTTTCGATGCCGTCGTCAGAGGTCAGAAGATATAAAGTTAGAATGTATTTATAATGAAGTCAAACTTTTTGTCTAGTATTTGACTACTTGATTTGTCTTGTGTTCAATGTTGTGTAATAAATATTTTCTTTCAAAAAAAATTAATTCAGTAATTATTTATAATTAAAACATTTGAATATATATATAATTAAATTATAAAATTAAAATAATAAAGTAGAGTAGAAATTACAGAGATTAGCGGATTAATCATTGATTTTATTTTATAAAATTATGGCTTATGAAAAAAATTAGTAATATAAAATTTTAAATTCATTAAGTATTCATCACTAAGGTACCCGATAATATCAGCAATGGACAACTTCAGACATGCGGTATATTGGCTAAGATAATGGGCGTTTACACAAAGTTGTATTAGCTAAATTAGTCTATTTATTTATAATATAATGATTCGAAATAAAACCTGTGTTAATGTTCTGCTACGATCATCAACCAAACTCGAAAAGAATTTATCCAGATGTTCAATTAGAAGTTTCTCGATTACTTGCCTCACGTGTGCCCACAGTTCACTATTATCATATAATAATAAGTACAATGATAGAAATTGTGGAAATATACTTTGGATTAAAATTCTTGTAAAACTGTTTTAGCTTATCAATGAAATCATATATCTCCGAATGAATTTTAGGAACTAGGTTACTGAACGGCAATGTTATAGGATATTGCTAAATAATAACTTTAATATAATGAAGAACGATTGCATATCTTCCAATTATAAATGAAGTACATGCGAAATATTTAATTTAAAAAAATCATCATTTTGCAAATTTGGCAAAAGTAATTATTCGGTCATTAAATAGAAGGAAATTTAATAAAAATAACTTTTGCTTTAACCAACTGGCGTATGAGTTCAGAGTTACATTTGAGTCAAATTTAATCTTTATATGGCGAGTCATCTATGAAAAAATAACAAATTGTTTTTTCAACTAATATTTCGGCGGTCCGATCAGTCATCTTCAAAGAATTTTAATAAGTTAATTGTTATTCCAAATAGTTAAGTTATCTGAAATAACAATTAGTTATTCCTTTATTATCTAAAGGTTACGTTGTTTATTATCTTAATATTGGAGAATGAATCTAATAAAACGGTAGATATGTAAACTTATGTGCTGCGAGTTATGAGCGACATATTTTTAATATTTAAATTTTTGTTCCATTAATTGTTTAATTAATATAACAAAAATTAATGAAATAAATTAATTTAATTAATATAACAAAACATTTATTTAATATTTTGTATTCATTGATTTAATTTCACTTAAATCCTTTTCAAATCAACACTTCATTAATTTAAAAAAATATATGATTTAAGTGATCAAATTCATTTTGAAAATAAACTAAAATTAATGGTAAACACTTAAATAGGCAGAACTATCGATTTATTGCTAATGATTTACAAGTTATTTATTAGTCTTTTGACTCTCCTATATAAACAAAAAACAAGTACAATTTGTTCGCTTAATTTGTTCGAGTTAATTTATTTGATTTTTAAAATCGAGCAAATTGTCGGTTCTAAGAATGTGATTAAATATCTGACCGTAACTGCAATGTACAGAAGTTGTGTAAATATATCATTATTATAACTTGTTTACTAATTGTTAAAATATAACAGTTGTAATTTTATTTTTTAAATTTTGGAAAAAATATAGCTTTTAGAAATATAGCTTTTAAAAATATAGATTTTCTTACGCGACGTCATGTTTTATTAAAGCGAAAACTTTGCTAATTCTTAGTTCAAATACATTTTTCGCTAACCTCAGCCTGACTTAGATTGTTTTTTAGGATAAATGAAAGTAAGCGATTTTGTTTATATTTTTTAAATTGAGAATATAAATTTATAAATGGAAAAACATAAATAGCGTATTGTTTTATCTATTTCATAAAAGATAATCATTGCTATTTGCACATATATACTATTATCTATAAATATATTTATTATTAAATGGATAAATGTGTAAATATAACAATGTATAATTTACCTGATCTTTCTTAATGTCAGTCAGCAAGTATTTGTGCTGACTAGAAAGCTTATCCCTGTCTTCTTTGCAACGGATTACGACATCAGCATAATTTTCTTCGTCTGTTAATTTTGTAAACTGTAGATCAGCTTTCTTTAGTAGGCTATCAAAATATTTCGCCCTTTAAAAAATGTCGAAGAATTAGTGCAATATAAAGAGAGGGTTAATCTTGCTTCATTTCCTGGAGAATATCATGCACGAAAGAATTATTAAAACCGTAATCCTAAATTTATAAAAGAGGCTTTCAATATGAAAAAATACTAACTTAAATACCTCTACAGTACAGCATGTAATCTCGAGTAACATTTTTATATCCAGTAGGTCTTCAGAATTTTCGGTTTGAGTCTATTGAACACAAATAGATGCTATTTTCAATAAAGATAACAAAACGAAAATAAAAATTTAGTCACAAACGTTTAATAACTTTAATTTTATTTAATGTTTTAATCACAATTTACTGACAAATTCGAGTGAATTGAAATTTAATTGAGATAAAATACAGTCATATGTAATTTGGAATATATTATCTAACAAAAATATATGTATATATCATTTTTTCAAATCATTAAGCATTTAGAAACATTGAACCTTTGATTAAAATATTGAACATCGCTAAACGACTATGGCATTTACATAATGGCATTTATGAATGCATAAACTTTAATGTATTTGATTATTTGAAATTATATATTTAGAAATATGCTTTTTTTATTCTATAGCAACAAATGAATATAAATTCATTATATATACAAATTTTAAATATATGTATTGAACATTTCTTTCGTGGACGTGTACCTAAAACATACAGGATCGGAACTAGCTTAATAATAAGCCTTATTACGTGAAAACCAACCTGTATTCTGTATATTTAATCGCATATAGATAGATATGCGATTAAATAGATAATAATATAATTAAAAATTTTATAATATTATAATATTATTAATATTATATTAATAATATTAATAGATATGCGATAGATACGCATATAGATTATGCACAGTAGATATATATGATCTAATAACTTTACCAGGAATTTTTATTCCGTAATTGATAACAGTAAAATTAATATAGCTTTCCAACTCAATAAATCTATATACATCTAAAATTAATTATTAATCATTTGTTAGTTACTTTAAATCCAATATTAATAAAATAATATAATAATTTAATATTATATTATAAATAATATACACTAACTTTTTAATTAACTTTAAATACCATTTAGCTTATTTTAAATTATAGATTAAACATCCCTGAATTATAAGGATTTATTGTATGGATGGTGGCTTTATTGGTCAAAAATAGAATAATTATTGGCTATAAAAGAAAAAATACAAAAAACTTTATTCCTATAGGTTATCCTGAGTATGAAGTTGATTTAGTATCTTTAGATGCTTCTTTTCTTAGATATTGATAAAAGAATGGGCAATGAAAAAAAATCGAGATAAGTGGACATCGGAGATGACGAAATTTGCACACTGAACGTTCATGGTATGAAACGAAGATCGTGCACAGCATGTTGTGATACTCGTGAAGGTAGGCGCGAGCAATGATATACCTTCTGATTGCTTAAGGTTTCTTCTACCAAAGAGATTGAAAAACAGTTCCATTTTTGGTCATGTTTAAATTGACAAGCATTTTGATGTAGGCTGAACAGTGTTGCTGGAAAGCAAGTGATTCTAAAAAGCAATAGCGTAGTTGACAGTCCGAAGAAAAAGGTTGGTCAGATGTTAGCGCTAAAACAGGAGTCGAGTAAAAATTTGATGACAAGCCAAGTACCTTGTTAAGAAAGCGTCATTGACAAGAGTCGAGTTGTTTAAAGTTGAAGATCCAAAAGTCGGACCAGATGATGGGCAGGGCTTAAGTAATCTTGATTCTAGCATCACTTCAAGAAAATTGAGGGCACCGTGTAACGATAAAGCAGAAAATTTCTAAATGCGGAAATGTTAGAAACGATTATACAAATTTTTGTTCGCGGTATAAATGATATACAAATAATTACAAGTATTCAAAAGATAGCATTCGCAAAAGTCGTTTAAAAAAATCACTTTATCGGATGCTAAAATGATGATTTTAAAAGGACTTTAAAAAACTTTAATTTTGTAAATGTAGCTTTTTACCAATCTTTAATGATTTTTGAAACGAAAAAAATCGTTACGTTGTGCTTTTCAGAGATGAAAACAACTTAGATTTAGATTTTAATCCGTTTATAGAAAAAATATATTAAGGTTAATTTTCTCGTTGTTTATTTCGTTAAATTATAATTGCATTATTAGAACGGGATAATAAGAATAATAAGAACAAACTTACAGCTGAGTTGTTACAAACAGCTGTTATTTTCTGTACAGCTTTGCTGTGTAATTCACTATAAAATCCAAGGTCTATTAGATTGCTTGTTGTATTTAGGATGTAATCTTCTACTATAAAAAAACTAAAAAAATATATATATTATAATATTATAAAAAAATCAATAAATCTACCCGAATGTTTTAAAGAGAAATCGAGAGAGTGCAATTGTTTGATGCGTCTAAATATTAACGATTAATGGCGTTTATAATACATATTCGAAAGAAACATTGCCGCCAGATGAAGTAGTTGTGTCCATGATGACAAAAAGTTGTTTTCGCTTGTCCCGTTTGTATAAATTAGATAGCTCAGAGATATTTCCCTGAAATATAAATGAAAAATATAAATGTAACACCAGTATATTTGATTTATGAAAATGTTTCTACGAATAAATGCATGCGGCATATACATTTTTATATAATCGCAGCAACGATTTGGTGGAAAGTATTTTGATAACAGTTTCTGAAATAGAATCAAAAGAGCAAATTATGCTACAAATTTCCATCACGTATATATGTAAATGAAAGGTTTCAACAAAAAAACTAGGAAATTTAATCAAATGCATAAAATGTTTAAACGATTAAACAAATTGTATTAATACATTAAATTGAATTATACTATATTTTCAAATTCGATGACTGCAACTTATAACTTATGTTTATATTCGTAAACACATCCATACAGTAATATTTATAAAATTTCAAATACTATAATCGGATATTAGTTGCAATCAAATTATTAAAAAATATAAAATTTGTCCATATTAATTTCGAATGTTTAAATTAGGGATTTAAAATTACCGATTTTAAAATATTCATTAGAAAATAAAAAATTTTTAATATTTTGTTAAAAATAAGTAGATGTAAAATTTAATTTTATTTATATTTTCATAAATAATATGAAATATAATTTCAGTATAATTTTATTTATACTTCTCTTTAAAAGAGAAGTCTTTTTAAGAAAAGTAAAAGGTAGAAGAAAAGTCTTTAAAAAACTCTAGGTAGAATATATTTTATTTAAAATGAAATTACGTTTCAATTAAAAATGCCGTTTATATAATTAATTCAATTATAAAAATTTACAATCAAAGGCCGAAATCAAAAGTAAAATTTTGTATTATTATAAAATTATATAAAAATAATATCAAGCAAGCTACGTAGACAAATCCGTTAAATGTTTATAGATTTCCTACAGGTTATAGCTTCGTTCGCACAAAATCTTCAAGCTTTACAGCATCAGCAGTAAATTATCTAATTCCTTCAGATAATTTATCATTCGCCATTTCAGTAATGTGAGCTATATTATAATATATAATATATGTTATATCTTATAATATATTATCTTTCAAATTTCTCTTAAATTAAATTTTCCTATTATTTTATTAAAATTATTCAATTATAACTGAACACTTTCTGGAAATGTACGTTTTGCAGCGTATCATGTTGTGAATTGATACATGAACGAGTATATACTTAGCTAAAGAATGAACGCTAAATTATTAGCTGATGTAAAAGTTCTATCATCATTAAATCTAAATTTATTTTGTAAATTTTGTAACTTTATTCCACTGCTCGTAGCGGCATTTGATAATAAACTTCTCAGTTTAATAATAACTCTACTGCAATTGAACGCTGAATTATTAGCTGATGTAAAAGTTCTATCATCCATAAATCTAAATTTATTTTGTAAATTTTGTAACTTTTTTCCATTGCTTGATCTATCATCGGTAGAATTATTGGAGCTGGATCAAAAATAGGGGAAATTTTATTTGATCTTATTTTATTTGTTAGCATCCTCAGAAAATTACAATAAATTGTAATTTTCGTAAAGAGTGAGATTGTGTCCTTTAAAATACGTGCAATTATTATAATGTTTTGAATAAATTGTAACTGTTACTGAAATAAAATGCTTCAAATAAAAGTGACGCTTCGCTTATTGGTTGCTTACAATAAATTCTTGTTGGTATCAAAGGATCACTGTACGGTGCGTTTTTATCAAGTTTTAATTGTATCTTATCGGCAGGCATCTTTGATAACTCGTCCAGTAATTTTGGGCTAATTGTAAGTAGATCACATCCAGCTAATTCTAGGATCTGCTAAACATTGCGAAACGAAACCCCCCATGATGAGAGTTTTATTTTTAAAAATAAAGGTCAAATATTTATAATGGTCTACGGGATACATTACTGCCAAATAATAAAAAGAAAGTAAATAAAAAAGAAAATAGTGATAATAATATTAAACTATCTGGATTATAAATGATTTTTTAAACAAAAATTTTCAATTCGTTTATTTTATACGAAAAGCGTACCTAAAGCAAATCTAAATAAACAAAATTTTAAGTTTTAGATTTTTTCATTGTTTAAAATAAAAACAAAAGCGAAAAATATCCAATTCATTGTGTAAACAATGAATTGCAGTAAAAATATCATTTTTAAATTCTGATAATAAAAATGTCAATTACCAATTTACTATAAACATAGATTCCACGGTATATGGGCATAAAATCGATAATGTCTCTAATATCCAATGATTTCTAAAATTAAAATTATATTGTGAACGAAAAATGATGAAAAAATAAAAAAAATAATTAAAAAAATAAATATTGGAACTTAAACTAAAACTTAAGCGATAGCAAATACTATCAATCGGCAGAATATCATTTTTAATTAATCCAATGAATGTAAAAAACATTCTCCATTTATTTATTATAATAAAAAAATTAAAATCGTTTTTAATTCGACAAATTGCAAATCTATAACTGAAACCCATAAATTGTTCTTAAAAACGATTTATATTCTGCTATTTCTATAGACAAATCGAACAAATATGCAAATTTAAAATTTAATACAGAGTGTCGTTCATAAATTTTATAATTTAATAAATTTTAAAATTTATCATGAATTTTATGATGCACTAATTTATAGTAAACTCCTATTCATAAATGCCAAATTAAGAGGTCAACGATGCTCTGATAACTATTTTTACCACAGAAATCTTGGACATTTTGTAGGTAATATTACAACATTTGCTTGATGCTAATATTGATATTTTGACTAAATATATTATTCGGCTAAATATAAATATGATATTTGGCTAAATATAAATATGATATTTTGGCTAAAATAACTTTAAAAATATTTGCAAGTATTTAAGCATTTTAAAATATCTAATTTAAAAGTCCTTTAGCTAAAAATGACTTACAAAATAAGTTTCAGGATTATCTTCCTTTGAAACAAATTCTTTCAAATCGCCATATGCGTCAAATCGTAAGAAGAAATCTATTAAGTTGGCATTATCCATGATTGATACATTAAGTGACGACTAAAATAATTAAAGTAATCAATAAATTAAATATTGATTAAATATTGGTAATAGAAAACTTACGATAAGGTATAGAAACAAAAATCTTTTTCTGTCTACAATCAATCATATCGTATTTAATCGTAGATTTGAAGTGAATAGAAAACATATATATAGTCAAAAATCCAAATTATCGAGTATATATCAATAAACTTTTTATCCCAAAAAAAGGTTACATTAGTAAAATTTTGGATTGACATCAATTTTATATTGACATCATTTTACTACATTTTACTATATATTCTTAAATAATTTGTATTAACGGTAATTAAAGTTCATTAAAATTTCAAGTATTTTATATTTTAAAAATAAAATGTATATTTATAAAATCTTATTAAGAAATTTTACTTGTAAAAGTTTATGAAAAAAAATCATTTTTAAATTTTTCATTATAACATGTAAATACAAGACATGTAAACTCTATAAACTTTATAAATAAAAGGGAAACTACGTAAATTTTATGTATAAAAAAGAATGCTTATGTTATAAACATATATAACGTAATATTTGTGTTATATATAGTTTGTGAGAATAGCTAAACTGCTTGCCAGATTCCAACAAGCAGATACGATTTATATTTTTGAATAACATAAAACTGGTTAGCAAAGAATATAATATTTATTGACTAGTTTCGATTATGCCTTTAGTATATTATGATAATGTATACCTTTAGCATATTATATATAGTATCGGAAACGCCTTCATTCCCAATGCCACACAGGCAACCGAAACGACCTATGGCTGCTTCATTTT